>NMRB01001452.1:132192-181993 GCA_002633025.1 Notospermus geniculatus
AAATGCTTCATCACTTGAAATCATCTTTATTTTTCATGAAATATGTGCTTTAAACATGTAGAGAGATAGTTTGCTGGTGGTATTTCCCCATCCATGAAGAAAACGGGAAAAAAATTATTTGAAAATAAAAAAAAAATTCGCATGCCCGCATCATTTTTCGCTGAGTTGCTGGACAAGAAACAGACAATTTTTTTTGGCCTTACCAGAATGTCTGTGTCTATTGCTGATGTTGGCACGGTATTGCTTCCAGTCGTCTTAGCCCTTCCCATCCCCTCCCCCAACCCGGCAATATCATCAGACATGTCAGAGAGTGAAGAACATGCTTGGTCTGACACTGACAGGATCAATGCCATATATCATCCGTGACCTTGCCATTGGTTGATAGCGATCATCCCAGAGCATTATTGATCAGCCAAGGCCAGAGCTGGTTCTTCTGTCAAGGGGAGATTCCCCCTTGGCTGTGTTGCTTGGATCAAACGATCTCGCAGAATATTTGTCATGTGCGTTGGGCATGAAATCAACCCCCACTCGATATGTTATTCTTGACCGTGTGTTGTTCTTGACCAGGACCAGGAGCTTTGAGGGCCTTGGCTCTCAGATTAGGGTGTCCCTGGACATAGGCCTACTTGTTAAACCATGTTGCAAGAGGGTCAGTTCCTTGATTGGCTGTAATAGTTCCTTGACCCTAGCTGTGATAGCCTTGTGTTAACTGGCCGTCAAATCTTGGGAGGTATTTGGTGCCACCTTCGCACAGATTCCTGTCTTCGACGAGCCTCTGCAGATCCTCGCTCATTAAAGACAGTGTATCCACTGTCTGTGGACCTGAAAAGCCTGTGATGCGGTGGGCCAACAGTACACAGGATGTGCCATGGCTTCATCTTGTAGGCCTTCCCACAGTCCACTTCCATCCCCAGCACCCCATCAGCCGCTGCAACCCAATCCAGCCTCCGTCAGCCGCTGCATCCCCAATCCATCCTCGGCCGTAGCGAGTTAACTGACAGTCAGTTGTGGCCCTGAACCTGTCAAGGTTACCAACAAAAGCCCATTAGTAAATCCCTGATCCTATTGGCTGTGGACATTGCGGGATGGTCTCCGAGCCTCATCCAGAGATATTCCGTGATCATGAATGGGCAGGAAATGGAATCCTCTGAATCATCTGATGGGGATCAGCGCAGAAATTCTATATTGGTACTTTCGGAACGTGCGTGCGTGCGTGCGTGCGTGCGTGCGTGCGTGCGTGCGTGCGTGCGTGCGTGCGTGCTTCATTCGTCGACGCTGTCAGAACAGGCCCAGGATCAGCCGGTTGAGGAAAAGGTGAGTGTCGTTTGCCCATCCCCACCCCCGACCCCTACCGCACGGGGAGGGCAAAGAACAGTTTCTAGAGGGACAGCGAACTTCGACTGCACAGGCGAAAAGACTTGAAAACGAAAGTTAATTGGCTGCAGGCAGGCCTAGGTGGTTCCAAACCTTCAATCTCGTTTTCCCTGTTGGTTTTCAGCGTATCATTGTTGAAAACTTTGATAGGCCACTTTCTCTCTCTTTCAGCCTTAATCTGTACGTCACCTCCGCCCTTCTGACCATGGAACCCTGGAAACGTGCCGTCATCATTCTCTGCCTCTATGGCTTCTTTAAGGAGCTGCGTCCCTCCGAGGCATTCCTAACGCCTTATCTGAAGAGCGACTTCAAAAACCTGACGGAGAATGAAGTTAACAATCAAATCTACCCGGTGTGGACCTACAGTTACTTAGGAGCCCTCTTCCTTGTCCTCCTAACGACCGATTTCCTGCGTCATAACCCGCTCATCGTCTTCGAGGGTATAACGTATGTGATCACGTGGGTACTCCTTATTTGGGGAGAGGGTGTCCTCACAATGCAGTTCATGCAGTTTGTCTATGGGTTTGCCACAGCTACACAGATTTCGTATTCATGCTACATCTATCTCGTCGTCTCTATGGACAAATATCAGAAGTTAACCGGGATAGTCCGCGCGGTGCTACTTTGCGGAAGGTTCGGTGCGGGCTTGGTCGGGCAGTTGGTGATATCCCTACACGCCATGAACTACTTACAACTGAATTATATTTCGTTGGCGTGTGTTGGGTTGGCGCTGGTTCTATCTTTGGTGCTGCCGTGTGCGAGTAAA
The DNA here is from genome assembly GCA_002633025.1 of Notospermus geniculatus. Classification (NCBI taxonomy): domain Eukaryota; kingdom Metazoa; phylum Nemertea; class Pilidiophora; order Heteronemertea; family Lineidae; genus Notospermus; species Notospermus geniculatus. The sequence continues at coordinate 134,333 of NMRB01001452.1, forward strand.
CTGAACACTGCAAAAAGGGAGGCGGATGAAGCATTTCGGGAGAGAACCGTCTCGAGTGCATCCCGGTCGTCTGCGGTGGTTCCAACGACAGACGGACAGTATGTAAACACCTTAGAGGAAACGGAAACCAGGCAACGCGGTTGCTGTGGCAACACGTGCTGCGCCGTCGAAGAAGACGATGACACTGGAAGTTTTGTTGACGTTAGCATTTCTGAAACAAAATGCTGCGGCAACCGCTGCAGTCGGTGCAGGAAAAGATGTAAATTTGAGATGAGAAGCCTGTTTTGTGACATCATTACGTGCTACACTAACCCTGACATGTTGAAATGGTCCCTCTGGTGGGCGTTTGCAACCTGTGGGTTCTTTCAAGTTGGGAACTTCGGGCAGAATCTTTGGGATGAGATTAGTCCCTCAAGGGAGAATGAAAGGATTTACAACGGTGCTGTCGAGGCAATCACGACACTAACAGGTAGGCCTACGGCCAGAATTTGAAAATAAAGAAATCCTCAGATGCTTATTGCGGGGCTTGTTGCAAGGGAGTTTATACAAAGCCCCGAAACGCCAACGCAAACCCCAATCCCATTTGCCAGGAAGAGGACAGCGAACGTTCGCGTCGGCGTTTCGGCATCTTGACTACCAAGGGTTTAGTCCAGTCGCAAAACCCCGATTTTCGAAAAAGGCGTGACATTTTGCATAACAGCAATTTTTTGGCATTTTTGATATCTCCAAATCAATGACAGAGTTTCAGAATCCGCCGGGTGCCACTCTGGTACCCTTGAGCGTTGTGACATCGCTCCGCCCTCCGACTACGCTCGCTCTTGTGGCGTAGTCTTTTGACGTAGCCAATGGGGTATATACACGTGGAGTTCCAGGATGGCGTTTCGGGGGCTTTGCGAAAAGTGAGCAAGAAATTTTGTCGTGTGATGCAGGCTTTAATCTCTGACGAATTCCTTTCAGGTGCTGGCATGGCCTTCGCGACCGGTTACATCAAAGCGGATTGGCAAAAATACGGTGAATTCCTGCTCTTCGTGGTGTCGGCCTTGGATGCCGTCTGTCTCCTGGTCATGTCGCAATCGAATAACATCTGGCTCGCTTATGTCTTGTATATCATCTTTAGAGCGTTTTATCAGCCTGGCATTACTGCAGCAAGGTAAGGATCTCCAAGGGTGCTGCGTGTGAGAGGTCGTGGGTTCGATTCCCCGCTAAAAGCAGGACACTGGGCCCAGTTCTTAGACATTCCCAGCCAGCAAACTCCGGCGAGCCGCTCTGCTCAGGACACCATGATATTGGGGCGACTTTTATGCACATTTTTCGATTCAGCTTTCAGATTGCAACTTACCTGAAGACGGATCGTCACGGTCTCGTGTTCGGCTGTAACACTTTCATTGCTCTGCTCCTAGAAACAATTATCACAGCCGTCGTGGTGGACAAAAGAGGGTTGAATACGCCAATACGAACGCAGGTATAGTATTGGGTCATATGAATAAAGACTAGCAAATGCTTTTACTTCAAATTTGTACAGCATTGCGTAGGGCATTTGTATTGCAAAATTCAAGTAAAAGCATTTACATGTACTAGTCTTTGTTCATATGACCCACTGACAGTCGAATAGACTAGAACACTTTCCGGATGCTGTTCGTGGTGGAACGGAACGTCGTGGAACGTTGGCGACCAATCTCCACTGAACGGAGTCGCATGAGACCCGTGATTGGTCGGTTAGCCCCACACTGGCGCCACGCAGTAGAGCCAATACCAGCGCACTACTGTTGGTGAGAACATCCAATCATGATCAAGAAGACAGATCATTTCTTCTCCAGGTCCAATCGTTTTGCTCCCTTGCGTTGAAGGCCCTGTAACGCACTCAAAAATCAGCCCCGGCGTAACTGAACAAACTGATTGATGTACGCCAATAACTTGAATGGTCAACTCGTTTGTACCGGTGTAGGCCTACCTGATCTTCGTCTTTCTCCCTTTCAGTTTGTCGTTTATGGGTGTTACTTCGGTATTATTTCCCTGGTATTCGCCGCGGCAGCGATCTACAGCACTGTCCGCCGAGTAAGAGAAAGGAACCGCGTGAAGGAATTGGAAAATAGGGCCGAGGTTGAGGAGAGCGAGAGTGTCGCCGAACCTTGATAAAGAGGGCGTTCGCTGAACCTTCAGGAGGGCGTCTCATGCAGTCTGAGCTATGAGGGGGTGGCTCGGAGGGGTGTCGTCTGGTGACTGCATCGTATCCAAGATGAGGATTGGGGACAATATCCTAAGCTGATATACTCAATTTATGAAGTACGTCATGATGACAACCAAATGCTTTGTTAATCGCACTTATTCCTTGCCAACCCAGTGTTTATTGAGTAGGCCTACTTACGGATATTTTTGTATCCCATGTTTAAATAAATATGACAAAACAGTTGGCGTCCTTCTTCCATTTATCCTGAAGTGATCAGTGAGTGGTCTTCCGCAGTTGCTCCCTCTATCACCACACTGGGTTCAGCAGAGGACTACTAGCTAGGGTTTTCTGCTGCACTGAATGATGCCAGAGGAAAGAGAGGAGAACACACTGTTGTGTAAATGCAATTTATATTCAAAATGAAATCTACAATTCATGTAGAAAATATTGTTTTTAACAGTAACAATTTCGTTTGGTACACATATTACATCGAATTTTAAGAAGAAAATCAAGTGAAGTAATCAGCTACATGGAGTGAATATATACAGGACACTAAACAGCTTTAAGTGCATGAAACAGTTTCTTGTCTTGAACTATGACAGTCAATATCTACTTGTGCCAAAGTTAAGTATGACCAGAACCAGAAAATTATTGGCTGGCAGCAAACTTCTGAATGAAAGTCAACACAGTGCCGTGCTGGACTATTCCACTTGTTATTCTCCAGTTGTGAGTGGTACCTGCAGTCCTGGTCCATGGCGCTTTATAAGTACTGTATAATAATAATAATAATATAATAAAGTCCCATTAAACATTGCAGTCTACCACAACTACCAACATGACAACACCTAAGTTGACAACGGTCTGTTCCATTACATAACATTTACTGGATTATGCATAACTGAAGCTCTGTACAACAAGTTAAAGGCACAGAGCTCACAAAACAGAAAGAAGCTCCATTTTTTCACACAATTTTGCATACTAGAAGCAAATTATCAACTTCACATTCCACTGGCAACATGGGATCCAGGTTTGAGAGAAGTTACATTAAAAAGTTTATCCTGACTGGTGTACACAAAGAATTTTGAAAAGTGAAGTGCTATTTTACATGCACAAATGATATTCATGATTTTGTGTTGTATAGATGATCAATGCGCAATGTGGAGTTAATAACAGTATGATTAGAGTTCAAGACTTGACAAAGTGGACCATGCAGTGTAGAGCACAATTTATCTGCTATTGAAGCTTCCTATGATGCGAGCCCTATTAAGAATCCCCCAGCAAATCCCCCGGCAAGAAACATATTACTTTTCACAAATTTTCGAGTCTGCAAGAGAAAAAAGAAAAGATTACAATACTTCACAAGGGCTCTTTCAAGAGACACGTAATGAGAACAACAGCTCTTGTACACAAACGACTGAATTCTTAGAATAGAAGGTGCTTATGATTCTCTCATCTCATTTCCAGTGAGGCCAAAGATCTGATTCTAATCGATATCAAACTAAACCAGAAGAATCCTTACCGATTCCAGATAGTACTCCCAGTCAGATCCAGCAGTTCGTCTGACCTGGGATTTTGTCGACTTCCATTCTTTTTCCACTTTACTCCAGTCTATCTTGATATAACCTTTATAATGTGCAACCTGAAGCAGCAGTAGACTCCCACCAATAGCTGTGGCTGCTGCCTTTCCTATTTTTGAGAAAACATAACCAGTCGCCCTGAAAAAGGACAAGTACAACAACCATTCTTTTCTTATTCAAACATGCATCAATGAAATTCATGGGTGTGCTCAGTTACCAGATCCCTTTCAATAGATGGAGTAACGTACTTTTCAGTCATAAAAAGGTTGTTTATGTTACTAATTTAAGTGTCTTGCCCAAGGTTACATACCATCCTCCAACTCCCCCTATTGTGATCTGCTTCGCAGCCGATGCCTTCTGGATATCACCAGCCATCCGCCGGATCCAGGCAGCATTCCGTACCTCAGAAAGATCAATCACCTCAAAGTTCTCATCTGGATTGCGGTCACCTGTGAACAGAACAAAGAATATATTTATGATCTAGGCCTAGGCTAGTCTCATCTGATGATAATATAAGTTCAAAAAGCAGAAGAGAAAATCAGTCTTACCGTCAGCCATGCTTCTTGGTTACATAACATTTACCCTGAAGGGCAATTTCTGAAATTAAAGAGAGCATTTTAATTACACCCGTTTCACCATGTTCACTTCCTTCCTTTTTATTTAGAAACAATTAAGTCTTGTGACCCACCCAGACCAGAGTAGACAGTCTGGGGCCGGGGCATTCCTTGGCTTGGTTGGGGGTCACCAGGCTGGTCACATTTTCAGTTTCTCTTTTCAGTATCATTCACAACAACAGCAGTCATGCAAATCACATCAACCTGAGTGAATAACAAACAAAAATTTACTTCGTACGCAGGCGAATTCCTCTAATTTCAAAGTCAAGTGCGATAAATATTCTGTTTTATGCAGTAGAATAAGTCATGAACAGTATGTCATTGTGTAGTGCAATGTACACGATACTCTGGCACATTGATCGTTCATTCCCGTTTAGCCACCTGTGATGACGTCATTGAAATAAGTCGCCGACCTTTAGCGCCATCTTTCCTAAGAGAGTAGAACTACACAATCGCGAACAGAGCGCTGCTGTGTGTTGGCGGCAAAGATCAAAACCATTCTTGGAAACGAGGTTGTCTGCGATTGTGGGAACGAGACTGCAAGGTTCTCGGAAGTTGCGCAGAAAACTACAAACAGTATGCGCAGTATTTAGAGAATCGTCATGATTTTGGGATTTGTTTGAGAATTGCTTGGAAAAGTCAATATCGATTATCTACACATATATTTATTCCATTTAAAGTCAGGAATGCATTAATTTGAGTTTTATGCAAATAATTTCGGGGCATTCAACCCGAAATGAAGGAAAGAGATAATTCCTGCACACGAACTCAGCTTCGAACATCCTGTCTGTTCTCTTTAGCAGAAATTCGACGGGCCATCCCAGAAATTGTTCACTGATATTTTCCCGTTTTCTCCGAAAATACTGCCGTCGTATTTCGATAATGCATTCATAATTCACCTTTAATTGCTATAGATCAGAAAGATGACAACTGATGTAGTTGATGTGCCGTTATCGGCCGAGGAGAAGAAGCTAGTTTGCGAGTTGGACAGGTCAGTACCAGTGAGTGGTGCCACCCAGCGGCCTGCGTGCACATCAATAACAAATAGGCCTATCATCATGCATGAGTGCATGATGCACTATCACTATATCAAATGACATAGACTACGCTAGTCTAGGGGTAGGCCTCCATGGATTAACTTGCTTGTGTGCGCAATTACAAACCTGACACACATACAACATAGCAGAGAGCAGCAGAGAAAGTTCGCTTGATCGATGATGTGCGGCCGTACGCCGTAGGCCTACCCTACTACTACTTACTACCAGTACCGGTACTACCGTCACCGTGGGCGTGGGCGTGGTGGTGGGATTGCCCCGGATTGGAAATGGAAGACGCCGCATGTCTGTCGTGAACCCTGAAGGCCACGCCTACCAGCTTGGCGCAGGGGCACTCTGGGCTTTTATCTTTCACGCCACAGACTCTTCTGCATGCAGGAGAGGGGACAGGCAATGACAGGAAGCATCACTTTGCAAATTGAAACGATAAAGTCGTATGACAGTCATCAACCTTACATGTTCACCACCGTTTTTTTGTTCTGTGACTGAAAGGCCTGGCCTACATGTCGTGCAATTAGAAAGTGATATAGCCTAACTTGTACCCATACCTTTTACTTCAGCCGCCTCTTTGGAGTTCTGAAATTACGCAGTCAGGAACATGCAGGGAAGAGATCTCTTGTAGAAAAGGTACAGAGTTTGTGAATATTGGCTTTTAGATTCTCATCTATTTCAGTTTTGGAAGAAGGAATTAGAACAAGTTGTGCGTTAATATGTTAAGGACTTGAGCAGATTATTGTAGAAAGAGTGTTGGACATAATTTTGTTGTCCTGCCCTTAGTAGCCTTCTCCCATATTAAGTATTGTGTCATAGGCCTATTGAAGCCATCACGGGCCTATTGAAGCCATATTGAAATCACCAACAGGGTTCACCTGATCCGACCATTGAGTGCCAAAAGTTGTGATTTTCAGTAACATTAATCTAATGAGTAGTTCGTTTCTTGCAGGCCATTGGTCATTTTGAGAAAGTGATCAGGGATGCCAATAAGCCACCTCAAGAAGAGAAGCCACCAACCAGTGAAGCTGAAGCTGACAAGGGTCCAAAGAAAGAAGAGGATAAAAAGTCAAAGATTGAACCCAAAATCTTTTGTATTTTGGGTCACCTCCATCTGTTGCTAGAGAATTACCCCAAAGGTAGGAGTGGTTGTGTTTTGGGCCTGATTTTATTGGCTTGATGTGCTCATCATGGTTTGCTCTGTATTCAGGTAGAAAAAAGTGTTTCTGTTATGACGTCTAAAGGCTTAGGAAAAATGAAAAAGAATGAAGAGAAAAGCTGAGCATTCCATCTTCCAAGGACTTTGTGCTGCCTTCTACAGTGTGGCATGGTATCAGGGTCCTTCCAGGGACATATCTGAGTAGGCAAACACTCACGGAATGATGACTTTGTTCTTGAATAACATGTTGATTGATCTGGTATCTTCTCTTAGTACCATAGCTGCTCACTAGATGGCACCAGTTTCAAGACGGCTTTTTACTTCCTTTTATCTTTTTCCAGCACTGTCAGCCTATCAGCGATTCTTCCACCTCAAGTCAGACTACTGGAAAGATCCCACTTTCCTCTATGGGTTAGGTCTCGTCTACTTCCATTTTGGGGCCACACAGTGGTAAGTTTTTGAAGATTTCTCCTAAATACACGTAGACTAGAGGTGTAGGTAGATCACTGCTTTGTCATTTTACATCATGTCACATTATTGTCTTGTATTTATGTTTATGAATAAAAGAAATCATTTCAAACTCTATGTGTTCTCTTTTATTTCTTACCTTCGTTAATGATCTTTCTGATGTTTTGTATCCTATACAGCCTAGCCTGGGATTTACCCTGGGAAAGTTAATTGGGCTGTTTACAAATTACTTTGAACCGGTATCTTCTTACAGTTTTATGATTGAAGACCATTAACTAGTTTACCATGTCTTTTGCACCCTATGAGCACTAGCGATGATTTTGTGACTGTCACTTGTTTTGTTGTCATACTGTCTGTTACTCTGAACTCAATAAATTCTGAACATTATACAAAGTCTCAAAGTGTTCGTTTCTTGCTTGGAGAATGTTCATTTGTTTAAAAGCTTTGTGGTTCTTGTCAAAGAATGTCACTTGCATGATATACCCCTCTTTACTTATCCAAATACTGGCAGATGCCACATGAATGGGGGAAATTCCTGACCATCCCTTCCGTTATTTTTGGCACTGGTGGGTGTATTTAAGCATTGTTTGTATAAATTCCAGATTTACTGGATACTTGCCCATGTTTTTCAATATCAACCAGGATCTTCCAACCATATTGAAATTAGGTCAGTCAATTACATTTGTGAGTACTGTTATGTCTCTGTCTTGATAGGTGGCAGCACTAGCCAGTTACGTCTTCTCTGAAGACTTCTCTTCTGACAGCTATTCTACCTGACATCAGCTTTGACATCTTTGTCACATTGTGATTTTTCTCACGACGGCCTTTGACAGCCGTCTCTAACATGTCTCCTTATTTCACAAGTCTGAGACCTGCCTGGGATCAAATGTTATCACTCAAGTGCCTGGTCTCGGCAACAATTATCCTGATATCCGCTTCTACTAACCGTATCCCTTGATCTGCGGAGGCCTTTCACATTAGGATTATGGACAACTTGTGTCATCCTTTCTGTGAGTGGAACAAGAGAAAAAGTGCCCTTCTCAACATAAGATGCATCCTCTTTCATTTCCAACTCTATAGAATGAGCTGCAGTGACTTGGTTGCTATGCCAATGTAGGGCAGGAAACGTGGCTGTGTGGTTGACATTGGGCACTTCTCCCGTTTGAATCTCGATATGTTGTCGCCCAGGTTGGCATTTCAGTATCAAACCCACAGAATCAATGCCAATGGTGAATCCCGATATGTTGTTGCCCAGGTTGGCATTTCAGTATCAAACCCACAGAATCAATGCCAATGGTGAATCCCGATGTGTTGTCACCGAGGTTGGCATTTCAGTATCAAACCCACAGAATCAATGCCAATGGTGAATCCCGATTTGTCGTCGCCCAGGTTGGCATTTCAGTATCAAACCCACAGAATCAATGCCAATGGTGAGACAACCGGTTTTTCCGCTGTACCACGCTGACAGCCTTCAACACACCTAACGTCAACCCACGATATCCCGCGCATCCGTAAATCCTGCTGGCACATCGTGACAATCACCAATGATAAGTGTGAACTCATTAATACCACTGTCTAGCCAACAAGGAAATCAATTCTTTGTCTCCGTCCATGCATCCCTATTTCAATTGTGGAACAGTCCACTTGGTTGATGGGTTGCTATGGTGATGGATGGTTACTACACTCCTGCGATGTGTATGCCACTTGATGGTTGCCATGACGTCGATGCGAGTCGACAGTCAAGGTCCTGAGGTGATTGGCGATGGCTCCGGAGGGTATTACATTGTATCATCTATCGAAAAACATCAATGCACTACAAGGGCAGATGGTGAGAACGAGAGCCCTACTCGTGTCAGATGATCTGGTAGCCATATTTGCAGGAGAAAACAGGTCAGCCCCGAGAAGGAAATACTGCAGTATGAGTTAGTGAAGAAAATTTGACGTTGCATTATCTGACTGCAATAATGTATTTTGCCACCTGTCTGAGTAGGCCTCTGTGTGTATTTCTAAGTGGCGAATACTAGCAAGCCAACCCAATCAGCAAATGGTTTCAATAATGGTTGTTGATTGGAGTTGTCATCTGTCAATCCGTAGCCACAGGCATCTGGATTAGTATCCTCAATCAATGTAGCTTAATCTTCTAAAGGACAATATCTCATTTCATTAGCAAGTTGAGATGCACCCCCTACAGACACGACACGGTGAAGTGTCTCTTGAACAGATGGGACCGCGATGGCTGTCATTATTGCAAAGATTATGCCCTAGTTTGGCAAATTTTGAAATCCAGTGAGGTGAAGTGTGCTAATATACCGATGTCCCTTTGTTCTTGTCTTTGGCGATCACACCAATTAAAGAATCTTTCCAAAAGAAGCGATTCTGTCAAGTCCCCGAGTTCCAACAGCCGCTCTTCCTGGATCTGACCCAGAAATGTTCATCTACCCGACACCCCTACTGTCTAAATGGCCTGCTCCAAAAGAACAATGGGTCCCTTTAAATGATCTGTATTGGAAGTATTTCTTGGCGGCTGTGAATAAACAGAAAGACAAGGGGTTGAAGAGTTTAGGGAAGGATCATGGACGACACCCCCACCCTGCAAATTGGACCCGTCTGAATTTTTATGCAGTTCCTTTTGTAGGTTGTGCTGGTGTTGATGTTGGAACTGGTGGGTTGTGTTGGCAGCCTGCCCATGTTACACATGGTTGTGTTTGGATTGGAGGGGGTAGGAGTGGGCCTAGTGTAGGTGACGGAGTGTATTGACCAACGGTGGCGATTGGGGGCCGGATAAGTGGTTAGAACAATTCGGTTGGCGATAAGGATAACAGTGTGGGGCGATTCGGTGTGTGAATAAGCTGGATTAGACAGAGGTTCTCTTGAATTGTGTTTACAATATAAACTGGATTATCGCAGAAATTAGCAAAATTCTGGAAAAATCACTCAAAACTGATCAATTCGGTGTCGATATAAGACCACTTTTGGAAATTCTACTTGGATTACATCATACATGTCCCAATCGGCTGTGAAGACACAGATATTGGAAATAACCAAAAATAGATGATTGTGAGTATTTAGTATCCTGCCCAACCTCTACCAATACACCAAACATTGTGTACCTCCATATCGTTGTTTTTTTACTTGCAAATGTCCACAACTTCATGGTTTATTTTCTTATCTCTCTTTGTGCTAAAAATAGCTTAAACGTTCCCATGCCGTGTTCTGTTCCAGCATTTAGACCAGGAGCCGTGCTATTTTGAGCTACGTGCACGAGACCATGTAGGCTACTCAATCATCCAGTAATTGGTTAGCATGGTGCTTGTAACTCATTGCTTTAATGCATGCAGTCTGGTTCACTATATTGCAATATTGTATGTAGCTTGCAAAGTCCTGCCAGCCACACAGGCCCTCAATAGACACAATGGGTCGTATTCATAAAGTGGTTCTATCATTAGAACCGTCTTAGGCCAGTTCCAAGTGCAGTGGTTGACCACAGTGACTTGGAACCGGCCTAAGACGGTCCTTACAACAGAACCGCTTTATGAATACGACCCAATGAGCACTAGGGATTAGGGCCATATGTTCATCCATGTATATTGCATCTGTATGTATCCATAAGGTGTCCATGTATATTGCATCTGCTGTTCTGTACAGATTCATGTCGATTCACAATTCACATGGTGGTATATACCAGAAGGTATATACAGATGGCTGATTGATCAGACACCAGTATACAGCGTTCAGTACAGTACATCATATTAATCCCACCTGTGGGTATTATTGGTCTTGAATACATGTCGGTGATTCTCTGGAAGTGTATTGGAAATCTACCATAATCCGACAAGCAATGAATCGGTTTGTGATACACTATTGAATGTAAAATGAATAAAGTATAGTGTTTTGGTGAAGCTTTTGGTAATTGGCCTAGGGTCAATAGTCAACCAAATCAGAGCGTGGGTGGTTCAGAAAGGATCCGGACAATGTGTGAGGTATTCGGATATTATGTCAGGAAGTGGGGGAGGGGTCTTTTGTATCCATTGCCCCCTCTGAAAGGTTAAGTGGGTCGCGGGCTGACAGAATGTTTGTGGAGTTGTTTTGTTGTCATCTCAAGTCCCTCAATACACAATGTTGTTTTCATGTCCTTCAGACATCTCAGATCAACTGGCAGCAATTTAAGGTACAAAGACCCTAACATACCTCAGCTCAGGTGATGCAGAATCTGATATTCATGGTGTACTGTAGGCCTAGAGACGCTTACCTGTGCCCCCATTCTCAATTTGCAAAGGTGGAAAGCTGGGCCTACATGGAGTCTCTGAGAACCCTTGACTCGGCCTCGAGGCGGGCAAGGAAGCGAAACCTAGGCTGCTACATGTAGGCCTGTTCAAGTACAAATTATGTTGGCCTGTCTTCTTGATACGTGCCGGTCATGAATGTCAGAATTCTGCTTGTACGTTACCAAGGGCCAAAGCGGTAGGCTATAGGTAGGATCCATGTCAGCTTCTCTCCGTGTTGGTCACTCCAGTCCGAGGTCTGAAGAGTCCGCCGTCCTCTCCACTCCGAGGCCGAGCAGATTCCAAGGCCCATTGGGTAGTTGACAAACAGAATATTTCCATCTTCTTCTGTATTGAATGACCTCTTGAGTGCTACAGTGCGACGAGGGTTTGTATGAAAGGATCTCTTGTCTGCTTGACATTATTTTGGATGAGATTCCACGCACCTGATGTGGTTGCAGTGGCCATGGCAATGGGAATCTATTACAAGTGTCAATACCGTTCTTCTATTGAGGGTGCATGGTGTACAGGGACCTGGGAAAATGTCTCAAGAATATTCATGTATGGATATTGGTGCTGGACCTGGTAATCTAAAAGCATCCAGGGAACAACCTGGTGTTCGGACTCATAGCCATACTCTGACCCACAACTGTTGGAAGGTGACTATGCGACTGATGGAGACCTGCAGAATCACGGCATGGCCAAACGCTGCTGGCTGAGTTTGCACCAACCGAAGGGTTCACTGCGCCAAAGAAAAGGGTCAAAAATAGACCCTAGAGGCCATTACACAAGCCAGCCAAGAATAAATTACCTAACAAAGAAAACTACTTAACAAAAATACCTTGTCACAAAAATGATCCAAATTGACCCGATGAACTTGTGCGATATTTTCATCTCATCTTCATTGTTGCCACAGGCCCCGAATAACCCAACACTCACCTCTAATACCACTTTTTGGCCGAATTTTGGAAGCGATCCAGGATTGTCCTCCCAGGTTTTGTTCAGCATCTTCCAGGTGTGGTTCAATTCAACTGTGGACAAAAAGTGTGAAAGGAGAAATAATACGTGCTATTTTAGTCATTCGATGCCGACATATTTGTTTTATCACCTTATCCTCTTACTTCATTTCTATTCCTGACTCCAGGGAGATTTCCGTCTGAAATTCTGATGCATTAGTCGGCAGCCGTTTTGTAGTAGACTTGATTATGTGGTACTGTAATGTTGTGGACTTGGTCTCATTCAAAGAAGTCTCGTTGTGGCAGACCGAATCATGGTTTCCATAGCATACCGAAACCCCTCTGCATAAGAATCTAGTCCTTGGCCGTCGCTGGCATAGGGACGGATGGGCAGATGCCCCCAGACATTACGGAAAAACGTGTTTTCATGCAGATTTTGGCTGAAAATTGGCAAAAAGTCATGTCGACTCGGGGCTGAGTCAAGTGAGGAAGTCAGAGTAAAGTGCATTGCCCAAGGACATAACAGATAAACATGTTGTGTACCTGCTGTAAACTTTTCTTAGAAAGAACTAAAGACTCCTGGCTCCACCACAACAGGTGAACTCAGCACCTGTCCTTGGACAAGATGACGCCTGGACTACAGATGAAGTTCTGATGCATACCTGTGCTTTTTAAAGGGGCTGTACCATCTGCCATTTTGTTTTTGGTTAGGCCAAAAAAAATAAAGTATTTGTTTCTTGTCCGCGCCCGCGTCATTTTATTTTTTCACCAATTTCAAATTTTCCCACTTTGCTTACGCAGTGCCTTCTATACAATGCACAGAAATGCTTCATCACTTGAAATCATCTTTATTTTTCATGAAATATGTGCTTTAAACATGTAGAGAGATAGTTTGCTGGTGGTATTTCCCCATCCATGAAGAAAACGGGAAAAAAATTATTTGAAAATAAAAAAAAAATTCGCATGCCCGCATCATTTTTCGCTGAGTTGCTGGACAAGAAACAGACAATTTTTTTTGGCCTTACCAGAATGTCTGTGTCTATTGCTGATGTTGGCACGGTATTGCTTCCAGTCGTCTTAGCCCTTCCCATCCCCTCCCCCAACCCGGCAATATCATCAGACATGTCAGAGAGTGAAGAACATGCTTGGTCTGACACTGACAGGATCAATGCCATATATCATCTGTGACCTTGCCATTGGTTGATAGCGATCATCCCAGAACATTATTGATCAGCCAAGGACGTGGCTGGTTCTTCTGTCAAGGGGAGATTCCCCCTTGGCTGTGTTGCTTGGATCAAACGATCTCGCAGAATATTTGTCGTGTGCGTTGGGCATGAAATGTACCCCACTTGATATGTTATTCTTGACCGTGTGTTGTTCTTGACCAGGACCAGGAGCTTTGAGGGCCTTGGCTCTCAGATTAGGGTGTCCCTGGACATAGGCCTACTTGTTAAAACCATGTTGCAAGAGGGTCAGTTCCTTGATTGGCTGTAATAGTTCCTTGACCCTAGCTGTGATAGCCTTGTGTTAACTGGCCGTCAAATCTTGGGAGGTATTTGGTGCCACCTTCGCACAGATTCCTGTCTTCGACGAGCCTCTGCAGATCCTCGCTCATTAAAGACAGTGCATCCACTGTCTGTGGACCTGAGAAGCCTGCGCTCCACTGTCTGTGGACCTGAGAAGTCTGCGATGCCTTGCGATGCGGTGGGCCACCAGTACACAGGATGTGCCATGGCTTCATCTTGTAGGCCTTCCCACAGTCCACTTCCATCCCCAGCACCCCATCAGCCGCTGCAACCCAATCCAGCCTCTGTCAGCCGCTGCATCCCCAATCCATCCTCGGCCGTAGCGAGTTAACTGACAGTCCCATGTGACCCTGAACCTGTCAAGGTTACCAACAAAAGCCCATTAGTAAATCCCTGATCCTATTGGCTGTGGACATTGCGGGATGGTCTCCGAGCCTCATCCACAGATATTCCGTGATCATGAATGGGCAGGAAATGGAATCCTCTGAATCATCTGATGGGGATCAGCGCAGAAATTCTATATTGGTACTTTCGGATCTAAAAATAGGTGAAGGTTGACCTCATTCATGTGTGTTATGGGAAAGTGATGTCTCATCACAGATGCTGGGTGTGATAAGTCTCCTCTTCCTTTGTGATTCCTGTCTCTTCGGTGGATTCAGCTTGTAACTTCCCACAGTTCCATGAGCTTCCCACAGTTCCATGAGCTTCCCACAGTTCCATGAACTTCCCACAGTTCCATGAGCTTCCCACAGTTCCATGAGCTTCCCACAGTTCCATGAACTTCCCACAGTTCCATGAGCTTCCCACAGTTCCATGAACTTCACCTTGTCGGAAATAGAGCTGCACAGGAAAACATCTGTGCCAATGAACCCTGAGTTTGGGTTCAGTTCTATGGTGTCCACATCCAATGGTCAGCTCTCTCCTCGGCTTCTTCATCCAGGTCGGTGACCATAACATCTCACGGATTTATGGGCGGTGACGGAGAGACGGGCAAGCGCTGTGAACCTCAGAACCTACATGTATGGATGCTGGAGGACAAATCTAGCACAATGTATCCAAACACCTATTGTAGGACGGCACTACCACGGCGTTAGCCTACCCAACATGCCCAACACCACTGTTGGACCGCGCTCTATTACCATGTATCCAAACATCCACTGAAGGACTGATCTAGCACCATATCTGTACCCAAACACCACTGTTGGAACGCTCTAGCACCATGTATCCAAACATGCACTGTAGGGTGACCCAAGCATGGTGTAGGCTACCCAACACCACTGTTGGAGTGCACTGTAGCACCAGCCCATATATCCAAACACCCACAACAGGATGGCCCTTGGACGGATGTGGGCTACCCAGCACCCCGGTTGGACCATTCGAGCATCACATATCCTAACACCAACTCCCTAGCACCATGTCAGCCTTCCTAAACACTGCTGTAGGACCGACCTAGCCAATGTCTACCTCTCGCTGTGACGAGAGATCATCCTCCCTCTGTCATGCTGATAGATAATGAGGATAATGTGATTGTTCCGTTGGCATTCTTCATCAACCTCGCTGATTAGCATCGCTAAGTGACATGACTACCATCATCATCTTCATGTCCACCTCGGTGTCATCTGAGGCTAATCCAGCGGCGGCCGAGTTGGGTTTGAGATCAGGAATCTGTGGTGTTAGAATGAGAACAGTTTTGGTTTCAAAAGGATGTGGTCCAAGTGATACGGCCGTTTAATACTCGGTGCGATGCGAGTACCTTTGATTGTGAGAACTTGGTTTACCCAACTCGGTCATGTGATGTGCCATCTCAAATTCCAGCTTGCAAGAAGAAAGATTACCATAGAGATTTTGATGCAGTTATCACATGTCATTCCAAACTATTTTATGAATGCAGTGGTATTCAGCGACAACATTGGTCTTGCTGAACCATGCGGAACAAACTCGGGCCCATCTTGTGGTTGTCTTTATGACATTTATTGCCTCAAAATGCGTTGGTGTCTATGCGAGAATTGGCATTTAAATTGTGTAGCAGAAAATACGGAGAGTCCTCAGTACCTGACTCTCATTATGAATGTATGCCACGTCATTCTCAAGGATGCGGAAACATGAACCAGGAACTGAAGGTTGGGTGTACTTTAGAGATGTTTGCTGGTTGGATACTTCAGCCTAAGCTGGCATCGATCACTCGTGTACGCCGTGAACCCCAGCACCGATATTAACAATCAATATACACAGTTCAAATGGGACCAGAACAACACATTAGGGCTATTGTTTAAATTAATTAATCATTTGGGGCCGGGGCAAATGCGAATGGTTCCAAGAAGTTCATTTGTAGATCAGATCATGGAAATATCGTGCGGGGTCCTCATCTTTTACTGGTTTGGGTGGTGCTTGTGATGACTGTTTTCTTTGAATTTGTCATCAGTTGCATTGACACGGTCCTTGCTGGTCATGCATTGTGTTTGCATCTGGTGTCTCGGAGTATCCTCCATATCTTCATGTCATGTCTTGTTTCTGCTGATTCAAGATACAACGGTTCACGGTGCTTCTTTGGCAGACTGGCCCAAGTATTGATGGACAATTTTCATGAAGGATGAAATGGATTACCATTATCTACGAGATAGATCAGAAATTGGGTCATAGAGCTGTGCCCAAGTGACCTCTTTTTTTGGCCAGAGTAATAGTCGGGCAGATATGTAACAAAAAATGGCCGAGTTGTTCACATCCGGCAGAAAGTGTGAAAATGTGCATACTGGACCTTTCAAGGGTGCTGATGACGAATTTTGCCGGATCCAAGCACTTTTCCCATGGGATCCGGTTGTAAAATGGAAAACAAAGATGGCCGCCAGGCACGTTGGTCGATACATTTTAGCATACAACTCTTTTAGAATAAATAATATGCAATGACCAAACCAACTTTAATCTACTTGTTTTGGACCAATCTGAATTCTTATGGAGTGATACATTGATAATCTTCATTTTGTTACTCACAGNTGAGTGCTTTGGAAGATAGCTAAGTGACTTCTCACCTCTCACCATGGCGGCCATTTTGAAAATTCAAGATGGCAGCCGACCCATTGCTCAGACCTCTTGGATCCGGCAATTTTTGGATTCTACGCACAAAAATACCCCTGTATGCAAATTTGTGCACTTTCTGCCGGAAGTGAACATATATGTCACATATCTGCCCGACTATAAAGGGTACTTCAGTTTTCCATTGGGCAGTTTTGGTGATAACTTGGATACATTGATTGTGATAGCAGATCGCTGACCAAGTGTACCTCCATTTACAAACTTCTGAACGTACTTTGTCTCCAGTCGATGAAGGTTACTACCCTGTACATAACCTTGGAAGGAAGTCCAACTGCTGTTCATCTGGTTTTCAGATCAATGCTCCTGTTTATTTCCGTTGTGAATGTTACTGAAGACCCCATCAGCCTGCACTTGATTGAAACTAATGAGGTGCTCCTTGGACTGTTTACCTGTGATTTGAAAGGTGCTGATGGAATAGGTATGCTGCTTAAACAAGCTGTCAGTCAGTATAGTTTCTTAGCCAAGATGGCCGCTTTGGCAGCCATCTTGGCCTTCCAAGATGGCTGCCAAAGTGGCCATCTTGGTCTTCCAAGATTCAGCTCCATCAGTTTGCAATGATTGCAAACTGATGGAGCAATGTTCTGACTTTATTTGGAATATTTCTTGTTGTCGTCTGTCCCCGCCATCTCTCTCCTCATTTGACTCATCACTGAGTTCCGTTGCAGACAACCAATGATAAATGACTCCTGCCTGGCTTCCTATACCCATAAGATACTGCTGGCAATCCCGAAGCGTCAAATTTGATACTAAACCTCTTCTCCATCCTCTCTAACATGCCATCACCTCATCATCTCTACGCCATCCAAAGAATGTCGCCGACTATGATCTCAGATGCTCTTAGCATATGTAACAGTTTTTGTGCGTATTGACAATATGGTGTTTTTGTCGTTAACGATTCTGTGCTCACTGTCACATTGATGAGTCATCTCCCTCGCCACTGTTAGCACTTGTTAGGCTACTGTATGTGTGGATGTAGCCGCCCAGCATCATTGTCAACGGATGATGGATGGGAACTAATCAACCGATTACATTGTTAGGATTAGGAAAGAATTATCATGTGGGGGTTATATACCATATCGGGGTTCTTCACATTCTGTGTGGGTATATTGTTTTGCCGGCAATTCGTGACGGATGTCGTGTATACGTTCTGTCGTTCCACGTCCACCATCTGTGGGCTCAAGATCTCTCCACACACAACCTACTCAGTACTTGTGTTTGGTTTTGGTTGGTTCTTCAGACGACTGTGAAGAAAGCCAAACCGGAGAAATATGGCCTATATCCACACAATATTATTGATTCTATTCTTATCAGGAGTTTTAATTTATTGAGATTTTTAAAGTTTTCATTTGATTTGGATACTTGCCATTAAAAAAACACGCACTTCAACAAAACTTGACCTGATATTGTCCTCAATATTATGACGATTATCAACCTAAATACTCATAATTGTTCCCATTCCTTATGATTTTCTCATGAATCTTTTGAATCATTTGTTCGTCGTCCGTTTCTGAAACCTCGACGCCTTCGTACAACTTTCTGACCCTTCAACTAGGTCTTATGTACGGTCTTGATGGCCCACTTTACACCCAGGCCATAAGAACAGGCTCAGAAATCTCCACAATCAGTTGGCTTCCTTCTCACGTTTGCATTGCTGACTTTCGTTATCATCAATAGAGATTTTGTGGCCTATTTCATTTGAATCTTTCCTTTATCCATATGGCATGGCAATATCAAACAGTTCTCATGTCCTCACAAAAAACCACCCCTTGAATGTGAATTTTCATTCAAGAATAAGACGGTGTGAATGAATCTGTTGAATGGACCCCTCGTTGCAGATGAGCACCCAGTGCCATGGTAATCTTTATTTGTCATCAAAAGCTGGGTCTGAGTAATTGGTCTCGCACGACTTCGGAAGAAAAAATATCTGAAAAGCGAGTGGCGTATTCTGACCTAGTTGGTGACAGGTTCTGGGAGCAGGTCCCAGGTCCGTGGGTCACTACACGCATGAAGTGCGATCGACGCCTCTTTACTCGCGGGGCGTAGAAAGTTTCAAGGTCAGCCCACAGGTGTTCGACAATGCCGGTCTCGGGTTTGAAAGGAAGCTGCCTATTTGCATGATTACGCAGTGTAGGAACCGTGGGATATGCTTCTCTCAGATGACAATGGAGAATGTTCTGACATCTCTACGGGGGATCATGTTAGCTTCTGTTTCATTCGTGTTTCAAGTCAACTGTGGGTTGAAATAATTGCATAATTTTGCATGAATCTGTCAGAATCACATTTGAGACAGCAGTCTACGTGTGCTGTCCTGGATTGAGAGGTGTCCTGAATACAGAGGTCAAAATGAATAGAAACGACCAGTTTGGGACTTAATTTTGGTGTCCTTAATAGAGAGGTGTCCTCCTGGCAGAGGTGTCCGCTAAGGGAGGTTCTGTGTACCGGTAATATCTTTGCCCCTGGATCATGAAAACCAGTGCACCAATCCGTCAGTGTACGCATCTCCCTCGTGCTAATGGACGACCATCTCGCTCTCCATTACCACACCGGAGGTGGTACTTAGCAAGCTGTTGATACCAAGGTGTCACCATGACAGCTGTCAGTCTATAGACCCCGGATAGATATCTCCCTGGCGATCGGCAGAGATGCAATCTTAACGTGAACTTAGACGCAGATGTTATTGAAATATTGAAAAACTGAATTTTCTGGTTCCTGCATAAGGTCTGATATCTTGTTCACATCCTAATCTTGTAGTTGTAGCCAAGGAAGCAACAGCCTAGACCTTAGATAGAGTAAGATGCAAGCAGATCAGTGTAGACAGCAACTGAATTGATTGCTCCGAACAAGTCGGCACATTCGTGCTGCGACATATGGTGGGACTTCACATATCGTGCATCGATAGAGAATAAGCCGGTATCGGTTCCAATGCTGGGTATTGGCTTCTCACAGCTGTGAGAGTAGTGAAGTTGAAGTTGGTCGGCATGCGTACACATCAAGTCGGTGGTGTGCAGTCGATCGAAGTTAGGACTCGTGTTGATAGTTAAGGGTGGTAGGCCTACAACTCTATCTCCCTCTGTTTGGATAGAAACAGACAACTTGCACGGCATGATAGGCTACCAACTGAAAGCAGCTATTCAGCACCTGGATACCTTTCTTGCAACACAGTTAAATTATATTCCTCAAGTCGGGGGCAGATCCCGGATTTTGGAAAAGAGGGGCGCCCTTGTTAGAAACATTGAAATTTGCACCAAATTCCAGAATTTCACAATCACAGTCGATTTTACAGATTTGTTGGCCAAAAGGGGAGGCGTGTACCCCCCTCTAGATCTGCACGGTGCAGCACCTGTGAGGACTGAGGTATATAATAGGGGAACATGGGGTTAACCTCATTAACGCGGGCTGACAGATCCGTACAAGTGCATTACATCATCACTAATCAACGCACAGCGAACACGAGCCAACCTCCACGATAAAGTCGGCATAATGGAGCCCACAAGGTCAAGAGAGTACACGTCCATGTCATGCCGAGATGGCTCACGTGCGCTCCCGTCATGTACACCACCAAGGATGGTCCACGGAACCACCAGGATGCTAGCCTTTGTTTTCAGGTTCCGTGCGACGGACCCGATCTAGATTTTCACCTCTAGTTGTGGCCACTGCACATGATTCACCTATTGTTGAGTTATAATTAGCTGCATTTCCGGAAATAAAGATGCTGCGTTGCCACTTCTTCGATTCAATTATCTCGGTTGAGATCCTCGGTATTTTTTTCGATATTACTCATCGTTTTGTGCCCTCAGACTTCGAGGCATTTCTTAGAAAACGGAAGTGCTTGAATGAGCGTAACTGGATTGTGGCGTTGGGTGGGGTATTATTTCCCTCATCCCTGTACAGATTCTGCTGATATGAATTGTATTTTCCAAAGGTTTCAATTTATTTGTAGAAACTCCAAGAATCGTCCAAGTTCTTATCATCAATTATAAATGGATTGAAGTTGAATTCATATTAGACTATAATTACTTTGATTCACAATGACGAGATTGTCACCTTCCCTTCTGGCCCAGTTCACCATCTGACGATATTATGATGCTGTACGACAGGGAGCAGGGTTTGTCGTGATCAGAATCATGGCAGGCAGACTGTCGTGCCTGCCACCACTGTTGTTGTAGGTTCAATTCCTGCCAGTCCAATTCTAATGATATTGAGAGTTCTGAGAATTGATCAGACATGATGAGGAAATCAGAACTTCTTGTCGCTCGTTCCTACATCATCAGACACGAAGACGTGCCAGTAAAAAGTCCTGATTTCCTCAGAATGATATCAGAGGGTTTCCTCCCTTCATCATCACCGCAAAGGAAGGGAGCAATAAGAACTCGCTGACAATCTCAGGAAGGGTTTCGGCGTAACTCGAGCCTCACTGGATGATATATCGTGCATCTCCAGGGGTTTAGTTAGAGGGAGTTTGGAAGTCACGGACTTCTGAATTTTAGGTTCCAGGAAGTCAAGTACTTCCAAACAATTTTAAACTTCTAATGTATTTAAGCTTATGAAGTACACTTCCAAGAAAAGCCCCAATACTTCCTGATTTTTGGTCAAGGAAGTCATGAATTCCTGTCCAAAAATGTTAACTAAACCCCTGCATCTCTAGCATTCGTGATTCATTTTATCAAAACATCTCATTCCTGTCACACGAGAGAGAGGACGCAAAACGCTTGGGAACCGATCCCAGCAGGTCTATTGTACCAAAACAGCATCAAATGCTCTTTCTTGATCAAAGGAATGATTAGAGTACTTCAAGACGCTACGCCTCATTAAATCTTCTATTTCTCAGACGTTTAATTGCCTGGCAACTCGAGGTGAAGCGTCTTGCACGAGGGTCTCACAAAGGGCATGGGAAGGGGTAAATATTGGGAGGCTGGGTATCAAATCTTTCACGACTACAAGATGGTTATCTTGGAATAGTTTGGAGTATTGCGTGTCAGTTTTGCATGCCGTGGTGTGTATCAGGGATTCCGAATGATTTGGGGGATTCTGTCCATGTTGCCGACTGATGTGTGTACACTAATGCTTGTGTAGACAAATCCCAAATTGACGAAAACGAGAAAGATCTGCGCACTTCCGCCAAAATCGTAAACAGAATCTAGGTCTGACACTGAATGACGTGACGCAGAGAACCCCATGACCATGTGCGACAGTGAGTTTGACAATGTTGCGTCAGAGTCGACCATTGCTGAATCATGGATTGCGTCACGTCAGCTGGTTTCAGACCGAGGTTGTGTTTACGATTTCGGCGGAAGTGCACAGATCTGGGAATTTGGGATTTGTCTATTGCAGAGATTGTGGATGGACATCTTGCTCAGGCCATTCCACTTTGACCCTCAGTCTCCTGAGGTCAGCGATTCAGCCGTCTGATGTAGTCGATCATTTAATATGACAGCCTCACCGGTTAATGACCTTGTGTACCGACCCAGAGGATCAATTCCGTCTGTCTCGATGTGATCCTGGCTTCACCAGATTAGCATAGCCGCTGATACTGTTTGTCCGATAGAGACAGCTAGTCTGGGATTTGAACTCCCGCCTGCCAAAGGGAGCCATCCTGCTGTCAAACGAGTCCTTGTCGGGCCCTGAAATCAAATCTGAAATTCTTCACTTCACCATTGCCACTCTGATATCCCATCAGACTGCAATCCATATTTTGCGGCAGCGGACCAAATACTTTGTTGTGTGAGAGTCCATCCGACGCCACACTCTGTGCCGACTCACTAATCTCATCAAGACCCCTGGATGATGGTTTTTAAGCCGCGACCAAATCGCGACACAATGGCGTATATTGAGCATCTGCGTAACAACACTACGGATAATCTAATATCACGACGCATCAATCCATGATATGTCGTCTCCCAGATGGTCCCCCGAGCAGCGTAATCAATAATGCTAACAAGGTCTAAGTCACGTCTACCATGTGCATTTCATATGTGCAGCGGGACGTGCTCACGGCACACACAGGACGATAATGCGTGTTTGCACAGGAGATACCGGGGCTGAGAAGTTGATCGTATGTGGTGGGACTGTAGTGAATGGTTATGTAATGACAGTGGCATTCATTCTTCAGCCACTTCAGCATTCCAATTGCGGACATTTTTCAGCGAACTCAATTTACACAGCTTTCACTCTAAAGTGTCAATAGGTGTCTCTGCAATATCGAATCTTGGGTTCCTCAGGGAGTGAGTTCCGGCTCTGTAGAGATGGTCATACCCCAGCCTATCAGCCATAACCATGTCTTGACCAACCCTGCAGTCCTGTGTTGTTTAGTTTATTGTCCCGTCTAACTATCAACCACTATTTAAAATCTTCTCAAATTCAACATCTAATCTGAGCTGGTATTTATGTGCACATCAGTGTGTCATACCATGACCCATTACCCCATATCTGTCATCGCCAGACTGATGAATGTACCATAATATTTTGGTCAGGTTTTTATGGCGTTGAATGAAACCTCTTTAGATAGTGGTTAATCGCTGAAATATTTTTGATAGCGTGGCCTTATNATTCATTCTTCAGCCACTTCAGCATTCCAATTGCGGACATTTTTCAGCGAACTCAATTTACACAGCTTTCACTCTAAAGTGTCAATAGGTGTCTCTGCAATATCGAATCTTGGGTTCCTCAGGGAGTGAGTTCCGGCTCTGTAGAGATGGTCATACCCCAGCCTATCAGCCATAACCATGTCTTGACCAACCCTGCAGTCCTGTGTTGTTTAGTTTATTGTCCCGTCTAACTATCAACCACTATTTAAAATCTTCTCAAATTCAACATCTAATCTCAGCTGGTATTTATGTGCACATCAGTGTGTCATTCCATGACCCATTACCCCATATCTGTCATCGCCAGACTGATGAATGTACCATAATATTTTGGTCAGGTTTTTATGGCGTTGAATGAAACCTCTTTAGATAGTGATATATCGCTGAAATATTTTTGATAGCGTGGCCTTATGACCTGTTTCTATCCAGGCACGTGGCCTAAATTCAAAAGTCGTCCAACCGCCTGTCAATATTTGATGATGAATGTCACAATCTTGTCGGTGCCTGCCCATCTATTGGAACAAGTTTAAAATGTGGGAAGTGTTGGCCCCCCCCCCCACGAATGAGTCCAACTGTACACACCTGCAACCGCAAACACAACAAAAATCTAGGAAGTGTGTCACCCCGCCCGCCCCATGAATGAGTCCAACCCACAACCACAGACATAACAAGCTCCTATTTGAGCTACCCCTTCTTACAACCAAGCGTTCAATCTAGGCCTTGTCCCTATGACCCCACATGACCAAGCATCTCGTGCTACATCCGTTGCTATGGTGATTCTCATCTCCATTATACGCCAAAGATCTAGAATCCTCCACATGTGATTTTGATGATCCCACGACGATCAGATGACAATTGATGATATTGACAATCAAATCAGCTTGACTGAATCACCTCGCTCGTTACCCAAGGCCATTTAGGGTGTTCCAGAATCGAATGGAAGCACCCAACGCAATGTGCGTGTGTGTGTGAAATCAACCTAGTCCCCATGCTCAGCTGGAATTGTGGAAAGTTCCGTGCATACCTACTTCAGTGCCGATTCCTGTTGTTATGAGTGACGTCATGACGCCGGTTTCAAGTGAAACTGCACTATGTCACGGCAATGACGTCGCCATCCGAGTTTAGCCATCCTGAGAACATAGGGGTTCTTAGTGCTCGCTCCCTTCATCACCCCACACAAATGGTGGCGAAGGGAGTGCGGTTAAGAACCCTGATGTTCTTCGAATGAGTTTAGCAGGACTCGGCACGCTTGGTATAAACGATGCCAAACTACGGCTGGCAGTTTTAGAAGTATCATTTCTGCAACTCGATTGCTCCTTTCCACTTGATACCGTAAAATTGAAAAAGTCTGTTTCATAGATCAGTACAACTACCAGTACTAGTTCTATGCAACATGTGCTCATGGAGGCTTTGATGCTTAGCAATTATCCCCAATGAGAGGATATGCTGATATATACACAGATTTCATCATGAATCTCCGCGAGTTCTCCCCTGAGGGCTGATTCCAATCTTTACAATCTAATTGTTTATAAACTCCAGTAATGATGCGGTTGGGCATAATGCATCACATGTCTTTTCATATGACAGTGGTGTATTCGTGTCAATTTCAGTAACTTGAGGCCTGATTGTTCCACAATTGATGCTGACGTTGATCTTGTCTATTTTTGGTGACAAGTTGCATAAGCATCATCTATGTAAAGGTATCCAATTACTTTGACGTGGCCATAGCACTCAGCATCTAGACTTGAACCCACGACTCCTTACACAGTAGGCTAGTGCACTCTACCACTGTGGTACTCTTCTCCCTCTCTTGACTTCAACTATAGTAGCCTCCCTCTTTCTCTTTTCAGGGCCATCAAAACCTTCCAACAAGTATTATACCAAGATCCTGGCTTCAGTTGTGCCAATGAAGTCCATATCCGTCTCGGGGTCATCTTCAAGCAGAATACAGACTATGATAGCAGCTTAAAACACTTCCGATTGGCTCTGAATGATTCCAGTCCCTGTTCATTGTCAAAATCTGAAAGTAAGTTGTCCTCACGGGTGCGGGACTCGCAACATGTTCTTCTCAAACTGGCAAGTGCTGTCCTGAGTCCTGATAACAGAGGTTAGACTCGATACGAATGGCAAGTTCAGGACTTGACTTCCTTGTCCTTTAATTGAGAGGTGTCCCACTGACAGAGGTGTCTAAGTCTGCATAGGGAGGTCCCTCTTCAACTCACTATGTACATGTACTGGTATGTGTACAGCTAATTTCAGCAAGTTCTGACTTTAAATATGGCCGCCAGGCAGCCATCTTGGAAATGGCCTTCATCTGTTGCCATCTTGGAAATGGCCTTCATCTGTTGTCTTTTCTTTTCAGTTCGCTTCCATATTGCCCATCTCTTCGAAACAACAGTAAGTAGCGTATATAATCTTCATAGAAACTAGAAATTATCGTCCCGAGACATTTCATCCCTGGCTTTTCGACTTCTTTAATAATGTTAATAGAAAGTTTGCCACCACAACTGTTCTCTCTACTCTGCACACAAAATCATGATGCAAACCTTGTGCCTGACCAGAGGTAGGCCAACTTTTTCCTGACAGTTTGTAAGGTTATCAGGTTATCACTCTGTTATTCGTGAAGCGAGGATAATGCGAGATATTTGGAATGTCGACAAGATTCTAACAGGTGTTTTATAAAGAATTTGTCTGGAATTTCTAACACGTGTTCAAACTGGCCATGCGTACCTATCATCACTTGAATCGTGAATTTCTCTGTCGGCAGACAAGTAGTTGTATTCTATCATTGCTAAGTGTCAATTTGTCTGAACCGTTGTGTAGCACGACTTTCAATCCAGGGGAACAAGGTGTAGAAATGTGGCCATTCACCCCTCATTGATCTTAGTTCAGCAGAGTGGTCTGTACCAGAGACGCCAGGTGTGACAGGTGTTGAAATTGATGATTGTCACGTATTGATTCGGTTCAATTCATGCGAAAAGGTTCCTATAATTGTCCATTTCAATTGTAATTCAGTATTGACTATAAGAATCCTACCGTTGGTTTTAGCTTTCAGAGGGAACAAGCGTTTTTGTTTCATCGTAAATCAGTCAGATATTTTGTTGATTTCAGGGCAAGTTCAAACAGGCTAAAGAAGCTTATGATCAGCTCTCTGTAGGAGACAATGTTCCTAATAGCGTCAAGGCCAATGCTTTCAGACAATTAGGTGAGTGAGGTTTAAATATTTGTGACCGATATAGCAGAAGTAGGCACATGTCACAACCGAGGAAAGGGTTAACGGACTTACAATACAATAGCTGAAATGTACGTCTCTGCAGGTTAACAATGGTATTGGATAGCAGTGATAATAATTGAGTAAACTGATGACCAGTGATGATCACCTGGGACATGTGCCTGCCTTTAAAGATCGGGTGATATTTTGAGAAATGCCAGAGTGACTTCATGATTTTGTCTAAATATGCGAATGAGACATCTTGGTATTTCAAATCTCGACACATGAATGTCCACTCAAAGGTTTCCAAAATACCATTTGTACTTTGGTTCTGTGACCAAGAATTCACTGACAACCTCACCCAGGAGACCAGAGATGATGAAGGGATCGTTAAGATACTGTAGAGGTTATTTGCCGTCTCTGTATATGTGAGCTAGCTTGTCGAGGCAGGATTATTGATTCCGCGACAGTCCTCCTTCACTGGTGACGTCCCACCTTGTTTCTTCAGGTTGGATCCACTTTAGCAATGGCCAGCTAGGAGAGAAAGCAACCAGGGAACAACAGGCCATACAGTATCTACAGAAATCCTTAGAAATCGACCCCACCAATGGTCAAACTTGGTACTATTTAGGACGGTGTTTCTCCAGCGCTGGGAAGGTGCATGATGCGTTTGTCTCGTATCGTCACTCGATCGATAAGACCGAGGCGAGCGCCGATACGTGGTGCTCCATAGGGTAAGCACGCTTGACTCTGCCCATTCAAATACCAGTACGGTAGTTGTTCAAATTTGGAGGAAGCCCCTCAGAGTAGGCTGAAGGGTTCTCAAAATGGAGGTGTCCCTAAGAGTAGGCTCTGTTGTATACTGAAGAGTTCTCACAAAGGAAGGTGTGTAAAGATGGGGTTTATTGTATACTGGTGGGTCCTCACGATGGAGGTGTCCGTAGGAGTAGGCTCTGTTGTGTCCTTTAAGGGCCTCAAAATGGAGGTGTCCCTACGAGTCGGTACCACTCTGTACCAACTCGAGATGTCTTCATGATTGAGGTGTCCCTAAATGTAGGTTTTATGATCCCATAGACAACAGACGATGGTGGGTTCATGAAAAACACTGATGTATTATTGTTTCTCATTTGACCTTTTGGCATTGCTCATGTTTGACAGGTCGAGTCACTGTCACCAGTGGGTCCTCTTTCTAAAAGTCATATCCCACTCAAGTCTGTATTTTTAAGAAAATTGTGCAGATTCGCGTTTCTGGTGGATTAGTCAATCCTATGTCAGCGTGTCGTATCCGAGGTGATTTCTAAAGTACATCGCCATGTGGGTGGGAACGAAAGAAGTGGGATTCTGAAATCGTCAGACGTTGTTTTTAAACCATGGATGACAAACGGAGGATTACGCCGACTCCATCATCATAAAAGGTGCATCAATGTTATCTTCTTTTCCTTCTAGTGTTCTGTATCAGCAGCAGAACCAACCTATGGATGCACTCCAGGCGTATATTTGTGCCGTACAGTTAGACAAGTCACATGTAGCAGCTTGGACAGATTTAGGAATTCTCTACGAGAATTGTAACCAACCAAAAGACGCTCTCACGTGTTATATCAATGCTAAGAAAAACAACAAAGGTAAGATTGTTTTGATTGGAAATTATATTACCCCTGATTTTCACTTTCAATCCAATGAACAACTTTTGTGAATGTGTAATGCTGACACACTGAACATAACATTTCATCTCTACTTTCTTGTTGTATGATGTGATACCATCTTGGAGACCTTTCAGTTTCACACTCTGGCCTAACTTGTGTTTTCATCCGTTACAGAACCTGCTAAGAACCCCAACACAACCATCCTTGCTTCCCGCGTTAAGTATCTCAATCACCAGTTCAACAGTATTCCACCACAGAATATTCCACCCAAGTAAGTTGGTTTGTTTTGTCGTTTTGAATGACTTCGAACCAATAGTCGTAGATTTAAACATTTAACAAGTCCTGTAGTATCCTGGGCCCGTATTCATAAAACATTGCTACGCTTAGTTACCTGCTAGTGCTAGTGCCAGTGCCAGTTTGTCCAGGCCAATGTACACAACTAGCGACCAACAAAGCTAGCAAGATTTTATTAATATGGGCCCTGGTTTCAATTTGTGAAAAAAATGGCTCACACTCGTCGGCCAGCGACATGTCCACTTTGTTTGTGGTTGACGAGTTGATGTCAGCTCTTACATGTACCGCGATTCTTATCTTAAGATAAAGCAGAGAATGTCAATTTCTTGCAGAGCCAAGACGTTGCCAGCCATTGAGGAAGCGTGGTCGCTACCGATCCCGGCCGAACTGACCTCGCGGCAGGCCACGAACTCCATGTTACAACAGGTATGGAGTTTGAAGAACAAAGGCCTTACCAGCAAAGTAGGACTACTTTAACACCCCATTTTGTCTTGAGTCTTGTGGTAGAGTTCTTGTAGGTATATGTAGGCTATGCTTTGGCTTAGATCTTACAGAATGGGCTTCAAAGCTTGGTGTCTTCAGCATGCTTTCCAATCCCTCCCACTGTCTTTTATGAACGTTCCCACTCATTCAGAAGTTCTGTACTAAAAAGGGAGTTAATCCCACACCTCATTTTCCATTGAGCACAATATGATCCCATATATTGCATCATATTAACTGCTCGGCTGAACCTCAGTCAGTGTAAAGAACATGGGGATCCATTTCACATCCAACCAGAAAACACTAAGGGCTGGTTCATACTCCGTTCAGATTTTACGCCGGCTATGATCAATTTCAATGTGTGTGCACATTCATGGCTTGGAAACCTGCAATCAGTTTCATGAGCTTGACAGTCTGTGAGCAAGTATGAACCAGCCCTTATAGGAAAGTCAGGGTGGTTGGGTTTTGTGCTGGTGTCAGGGTTAGTGCATGGTCCTGTTGGCTGTGCACTGCCAGCAGGATTCATGTGTGGTGCTGTGTGCTGGAGTTAGGATTAGTGCATGATGCTCTTGGCTGTGTCTATGCATGATGCTGGAGTTGGGCTCTAGGCTGCGTGTTGGTGTCAGAGTTAGTGCATGATGCTGTCGGCCGGTAGTAGGGTTAGTGCATGATGCTGTTGGCTTGTATTAGGGTTAGTGCATGATGCTACTATGTTGTAATGACTGTGCTTGTGCTGTTGTCACGGTCTGAAAGATTGAGGTATGTTCAGAATTAGTGACATCTACTTCAGTTCCTACCCCAGGGAAAGCTGAGTCTTGACTATTGCCATCTGTTCCCTGCCATACTGTTCTCTTCCCACCCTGGGGAGGATCATAAATGGGGGGGGGGGGGGGGGGNGCAGGAGTTTGAACATGCCCTTCTTGACTTTTAGCTCTGGAGACAGCACAGGGCAGAGATTTGTTTGAATAGTACTGCCCTCTATTGGAGTGACTGCCATCTATCCTTGGATGACAAAACAACTGGGGTGGTAGATGTAGCCGGGGAAGTTTAATCTGTTGTTATGATATGATATGGAAAATCACCCAAGCTTCGGAGTGTTCAATACGTGATGTCATCTATTTCATT
Source organism: Notospermus geniculatus (assembly GCA_002633025.1). NCBI lineage: Eukaryota > Metazoa > Nemertea > Pilidiophora > Heteronemertea > Lineidae > Notospermus > Notospermus geniculatus. The sequence continues at coordinate 164,532 of NMRB01001452.1, forward strand.
GTCCTGTGCTTTGTTAGTGAGGCGATTGTAACATGGTGGGTGTAAGGGGCAAGTTTTGCCTAGGCCTAGTTCTTCTGACCCTAGTCACGGCTTATGAATCTTGTTTTCTTTCCTCCTCCTAGGCCAGAATGGTCAACCCGAACCAGATGAAGATGCAGCAGCAGCAGCAGAATATGATGACTAACCAGCTGTCGGTCAACCCGAACATGCCCAGTAACTGTCTGATACCAGGTCCTCATAGTCCACACCCTATGGGACAGAATCAGTTCCAAACTGGTCAGATGTCGGATCAACCTGCAGCAAAACGACGTAAGGGATCGAGTAAGAAAAGGGTAAGTACATGTAGAGAGATGTGTAAACATAGAAGTTCTATCTGAATAGTTCAACTCCTGCTCGTCTTTAAGCAGTATGGTACAAGTTCGATTTTGAGCCTCTCAGCTCCACCGTTAGATTGAGCACTCGTTTGTTTAACAGGCTCAGGATTACCTGGGAAACCATTCTTTCGGCTTAACTCCAGAATCCCCCACTGCAGGGTTATTGTTCATGGTCATTGTTCAAGGTCATTGTTAAGGTTAGGGTTAGGGATAGAGTTAGGTGGGGGATAATGCAAAAATGTCCTTTGATGTCCGTAACTAAAGAGTTTTCCACAGAAGACTGAACATTCTGGACTGATTTGAAAGTTAATGACCGGCCTTATTCCAGGGAAGTGATGGAGGGGACACGTCTCCATCCCAGCCGCCCGGTCCCCCTCCCCTCACCCAAGACCAACTCCAAATGATGCACTACCTACAACAGAATCAGGCCAACCTGAATCAGCAGCAGCAACAGTTATATAGCCATCTTCAGAAACAACAATTCATGCATCAACAACATCAAATCATTAAAATGCAGCAGATGGAACGGCAGCAACAACAACAGGGGATGATGTCACCTCAGGTACGCACCCTTACTGATGATTCCTCCCTACATCAAAAGGCATAAACAGCTTTGTTATTGTCGTTAATATCTTAATATTTCGAAATCTATTAGGCAAATCAAAATTCGGCCTCTGTAAGGGCACTTTTGAAGTCTGTCTGCATAGGCATACCAAATTTGGGGGCGATCCGTTCATCAGTCTTGGAGAAAATCGGAAATAAACAGACCAACAAACTCTCCTCAAATGTTATATGATATCACGTTAAAGATGTTGTCTGCTCCTTTCTGTTCCAGGGCATGCCCGGCATGCAGCTGTCCAACCAGAACATGAATCTTCATCCAGGGAATATTCAGGGAAATCACCCAGGAGTTAAACCAAATCCGCCATATCCCATGCCGATGCACCCTAGCGGTGGAAACATACCGCCACCTAGTGGCATGGGCATGAACTTACCGATGAAATCATCGCCGCAGGGTCCGATGGGCCACAAAATGGAGAACACGAACTTACAGTCAATGAATGTTAATATGGGACATAATGTGCCTTTTCCACGACCCCAGATGGAAATACCTCAGGGATCACAGACCAATAATCTTCTATCTCAGGGTCAAATGTCAACGGCCATCCATTCACATTCAAGTTCTTCGAACGATCATTCCTTTCCAAACGTCGGCGATAGTTCACACACTCCAGCTGGTGACCTAGGACTCCCCAGAGACTTACAGAACGTGAATCCGGCAAATATGACGGACCAGGAACTTACTGCACTTTTGTCGCAGAAGGATATCGCTACGTCGTTAGCGGAGGACTTGTTAGCGCAGTTTGATCCTCACGGACACACGGATAAACAAACCGAGGATTTGAGCAATAATAGTTTATCTAGTCAGACAGGAACAAGTGATAGTAACTTAAATTTGAACTTGACGACGTTACAACGGTTGGATAGTTTAACGGACTCTAAAGGTGATATGGACCACAAGACTCCACTTTATAAGGAGTTGTCGATAGATACATCTTCATTGTCAAAAAGTTCGATATCTCCGCCCTCGCCAAAGATCTCAATTAATATGTCGTCCAAGGAGATTCTTGAGGCCTGTAAGGGGTATGGTAAGTGAAGAAATGTTGTTCCTCACAAAATTGGTGCCAGGTGGCATATAATGCTTAGAATGCAACTTTATCCATCTCGCACGAGAAAACTCTCACGTGGAGAAGCCTGCCTTTGCAGATCTCGCGTTTCTAAATCTGGACTACAATATAACCCTCCCGTTTCAGGTCGTGATGGAATATGCAACACCAGTATTCTCCCCGACAGCTGTCCGCCGCCAGCGCCACCTCCAAAACCGTACAACATGTTATCAAAGGACAAGTTGTATCCACCAACGCCGAGCGTTTACTTGGAAAGCAAACGAGATGCTTTTTCTCCTGAGTTACAGCAATACTGTCTATCCCAGTCCGTATCGGTGATAAGAGGCTTGGCTGGGGCTCTCAAACTTGGTAAGAAGACATTTTATAATATTATGCAATCAAATGTTCTTGGCCAAACATGTGCAGCAGATTGCATCATGTGATCATAGGATGTCACATCGTATCGGACACTCAATCATCGTATCGGATCCTAATACTCGTATCGGACAGCCCTCCTAGTTTCAGCCAATCAGAGCATAGGCCTGTTGTTATAGTTGCTAGGCAATTTACATAATATAGCAAAGAGTGGATGGTAGGTCGTCCAATATGGATTTTTGTTGGATGAAGAAAAGTTATATCGGACTCGGCTTCGCCTCGTCCGATATAACTTTTCTTCATCCAACAAAAATCCATATTGGACGACCTACCATCCACTATTTGTATAATGATCTCCTGAAGATCTGGATCGTAGGCCTCAGCTTTCTGCAGTTAGGTACCTTACTTAAATCATGGACAAAATGCTACAGAATTTACAGCCAGTTAATTGAGTTCTCCAGTTAAACTACTATCTTAGCATTATCTTGAGGGCATCTTTCTGTCTTTGCTACAGATTTGAGTTTGTTCTCAACACGGACGCTGGTCGAGGCCAATCCAGACCACCGAGTCGAGGTGCGGACCCAGCGTCAGCAACACCCAGATGAGAACAAAGACCAGTTTGGGAACACGTTATGGCACTGTGACAGCAGTCGGTCTCATACCACGATCGCGAAGTATGCCCAGTATCAGGCGATGTCTTTTCAAGAATCTCTTCGGGAAGAAATGGAAAGAAACAGCGGCAAAGTTGGTGCTGGGCGAGAATCAGATAGTGACTCAGATCGGGGGAAGAGGTACGTATTGTCCTTATTGGGATGTTTGAATCAGATCAGACTTCTTTTGAGGTTGCAATTTAACACATATTATGAGCCACTTACGTTTTAAAGAGCCGTATCAACTTTACATTTCAAACTTGGTCAATTTCAGCAAAAAGGTGAAAAAACTGATAAAGTTTGGTACGAATGTGGACTTATCAGACGAAAGGAAGTGGAAACCACAACTCCAGGAGTTGATGAAACTGCCGGTGTTCACACGTGTGGTGTCGGCCGGGAATATGTTGAGTCATGTCGGTTATACGATACTCGGTATGAACTCTGTACAGCTCTACATGAAGGTGCCGGGATCACGGACACCAGGTCACCAGGAAAATAATAATTTCTGTTCTGTGAATATCAATATTGGACCTGGAGATTGTGAGTGGTTCTCTGTGCCCGAGTCATATTGGGGAGCGATTCATAATCTGTGTGAAAAGTAAGTTAACCTTTCAATGTAAGGTATTACTTGGTTAATCAGTCATTGTGCAGTTGCTGTAGGCTCAGTCATAGTAAAGTGGCTGTGGACTCAGTCTTTGTACAGTTCTACAGTTTGTGCAGTAGGCTCATAACTGGGGCTCATAACTGTGATAGAGGGCAGCACAAAGTAATCAGGTCCTATACAATGGATGCCTTTTGTGTGGGAAATTGATCAGGACCTGAATGTCCCTTTCAATTCAATACTTTTAACCACTAGTGACACCTATTGAGGCAGTGAGTTAGGTTCCTCATTCTTTCACAGTTAGTTATCTGTTGATTTCAGGTTCAACATAAACTATCTGACCGGCTCATGGTGGCCGATGCTGGAGGACTTGTACGAGGAGGACATCCCCGTCTATCGGTTCATCCAGAAACCAGGAGACCTGGTCTGGGTCAACGCTGGCACGGTACACTGGGTACAGGCTATAGTAAGTAGACTGGCTATACAAATCAGGACTGGCTGAACCTAGGCCTTGTTGTTGGAGAAAAAGTCGAACCTCGGTGTCCTGCTCACCCAGGAGTGTGAATCGGCACCTACGGAAGGTGAAGTGATCACTGTGTAGAGAGTCTGATCTTTCCCTTTTATATTTGAACTTCACTTCATGATCTTTCAGGGTTGGTGTAATAATATAGCATGGAATGTAGGCCCCCTGGTGGCCAAACAGTACTTACTCTCCGTCGACAGATACGAGTGGAACAAACTCCAGGGGTACAAGTCGATTGTGCCAGTCGCCCATCTGTCGTGGAACCTTGTCAAGAATATCAGAATCTCAGACCCAAAGCTTTATGAACTGCTCAAGTAAGTTCCACGTCTTTGACCCTAATATATGACGGACGTTTTGTGTAGTCCTTGTTGTCAGGGACTCAGCAATCTGCTTGCTGGGCTGTTAGAGTGGCACAGTACATGTCGATGATGGCGTGCCACCCGTTAGGTTGTGAGTCCAATTCCCAACTCAGGGGTGACCCATTTGTCCCGTCTTCTGATGACTCCATTTGTTTCCATAGATACTGTCTGATGAGGACGTTGCGTCAGTGTCAGTACACGTTAAATTACGTACAGGCGAACGGGAAGGAGGTGAAGTGGCACGGGAGGAAGAAGGACGAGGTGGCGCATTATTGTAACGATTGCGAGGTACGTATCGGTCTGGAATAATTTGGCCTGATTGACCAGAACTGGGCAGATCACACTCAGTGCTCTAACTCTGTGGTGAAATGGTGGTATTCACTGACAAGTATCAAAAACTAGAGGCGGTGCAGTGGGCACATATCTGCCTGCTACCAATGGCTTTCAGGTTCAATCCCCAGTCTTTCCATTAGCTCTATGTCGCATAAATTAATTGATGTCACTTCTTGCAGGCCGAGGTCTTCAACTTCCTGTTTGTGAAAGAGCAGGACAAGAAGTTTGTCGTCCATTGTCAGGGCTGTGCACGACGCATCTCCACCACGCTGCAAGATTTCGTCGTGCTGCAAGAGTTCAGCATGGAGGAGTTGTGCGAGACTTATGACAGTTTCATACACCATTCCATGACGGTGAGTGATGGTTGTGGTGAATGTGGGCTGTGATTGGATGGTTTTGGAATCATCTTGTGCCTGTCTTTCAAAATCAACTGTAAGTTCGTAACAATCTGAGATCAGTATCTACACGGCAGCTGCCCTCGCAACTCCACAAACTCGCATGTGAATGAAGTCACTGCTTTTCATTCAACAACATTTTGTCTTTTTCAGAGTTAATAATGAAGACTTGCCACAGGTTTCAAGATGAAGATTCATCTCAGCGTAACTGGTGTATATAGAAATGATAGAAATAAATAACGATGACTACTTCATGATGTCGTCATTCACACATCATGATCAGGACGACGAGTATTGATGACCTTATGGAGCAATGTGCTGGACATTCAGAACTGCCAAAAAATGGCAGCTGGCGAATTAATTACAATAAATCACAGGGCAACTGCTACTCTGCGTATTGACCCCTCTTGGTCAGTTAGATTGGCAAGCTTATAGTAGACTTGGCAACCAACATGTTAACGGCGTCGTACTGCCTGCTGGGCTTGGCCTGTCCATTAGTTATATTGACGGACTGCAGATGTTGGATGGCCAATACTTTCCCAATATCTTCCTTAGCATCAAAAGAGATTTTACCTCCAATTACTTGAGTTTGTGTAGTGTGAAGTCACATTTCATTATCCATTGTTCGTTTTCTTAGGCAAGTTAAGTACAGGTACGAGGCTTTAAGGCCGGTGCAGCCCCATAGCCGAAGTTGTGAAACTTGTGAAAGTGCATGAGATTCCCTTTCACAAAAATGGGGAACCCGCCCTAGTGCGGTTTATCCCGACAGGTCGGTGCTGCAAGCGGTTGTACCGAAACGACGTCATTGACGTCATTTTAGGTGTTGTTTCGTCATGAAAAAATTTCCTGTACATTTTTCTACAGGAAGAATGACACAAAAGACGTTGCTTTTATTGCCATCATATCTCTTCATTGTTAGAAAAAAAGGAATGAGATTAAAAGAAAATTTCATCTGCTACACGATGATGTAAGTTTTACTGTTGGGCGACCAACACAAATGGTTTATTTTCAGGCCAGAAATAAATGGAAATAACGTTAGAAAAAAGAGACTTCGGTACAACCGCTCGCAGCGTCACGTCGTGACGTTAGTGTGCGGGTTCCTCATTAATCTTCTGGAATTCATTTTGTGAACTTGTGAATTCTTCATTTCATACCATGTTTTTCTCGTGTCCATTAAGCTCAAAGTATTCGTCACTAGAAATGTGTTTTCTGGTGAAGTACAACATCGTTAAGGAGCCACAAGTTTATCTCAGGGTTCCTGTAGTTTTACAGGTTTTGTTGTGTCAGAATTAAATGTATCGCAGGTCATTCAGAATTAGTAGTCAAGACTGGCCCTGACTACGAGTTGTACTCAACTCTGACGTCAATAGGAGCTGTCAGCCGCGCATATTGCCAACAGATGGCAGCAAAGTTCTAGCGGACCAATGTATACGAAAAACTACGTGATTGCTGCTCGATCAATAATGACTGGGTCCGCTATATGCATTGAATTGGGCCGTTGTGACACCTATTGGTCAACTCGCTGACAGCTCCTGTTGGTAAATTTGATTTTGGAAGCATTACCAGATCAGCATACATGTTCACACTCTTGTTATCTTGTTACTATATAATATATAGACCACCACTGGCAATGCTGACGGATCACTGGATCATCCTACTTTCTTACACTCTGACTGGCAATGATGTTACTATTTATAGACCTGATCTACAGACTTGACTCCGGATCGCACAAACATATACATGTAATTTGTAAAGCTGCCCAGCCGTGACAACTAATTCTGAATTCACTGTCGTTTGCATGGCAGCACGATGGTCTTGTAAGCTGCGTGAACAAGAACAAAATGTCTGTTAAACACCCACGTGTTAGTTATGTTTTCTTAGTGTTTCTTATTGCTAATGTCGTAGTAAAGAGAGTCGGTAAGCACAAAATGACGACGGATAGAGAAAAATGATTTTTTATGGACATTTTCCACTCATCAGTCCCAAATTTCGTAGACAACACAGTTTGTTTTGGGGTTTAGCTGAGTCAAAGAAATGCTGTCACTTTGACCAACTAAACATTATTCCTTGAAAAGTATTTTTTTCTGTTCGTTTGCTGGATGCACAGTGCCAGTCAGTGACAACCCTGGATTAAATGGGTTGAAATTTCTATAATATATTTAGGCCATTGCAACAATTCCGCCGAAAGCTAGAAACTGCCATATTTGATACGGATGTTTATGTCTAGTACCGTATATACTCGTGTATAGGTCGAGTTTTTGGTACCAATTTTTGGTCCTTGAAGTTAGGAGGTCGACCTATACACAGATAATGTTTTCAGGACCAGAAATTTTTCAAGGTTCCCGTCAGCAAAACAGTTCTCCAGCCCTCCGCATGCTGCCGAGTGGCGCTAGTTTTATTCAGAAGTTGTATTCAGAGGCAGACATGTACTGATTTAATACTGCATTCATGGGGTGTATGGAGTGAATAAACACAATAAAAGCATCATTTTCTTTGAATGAAATATAATTATGTGTACTCACACAAGAATAAGACAAAGGGTACATTTTGAAAGTTAACTGACGGCAAAACAATGCAGAAGAGACAGAGTCCACGATCAGCTGACACTGCGATCTCCACTTCCGGTTACACAACGGCTAAGTCAGACGTGTTAAAAACAGTTATAATCCTCCCACAATTGAATACTGTTAACAGATATAGCCCAGCTATTGTCCATGTAAAGAATTACGTTCAGTACTGCAAACATCTTTGATGCAATAAGCAGTGATTTGGATCGTTAGCCAGCGTGTCAACACAACCACGCGCCATTGATCGTTGACAATGTGCCAGCAGGACGAGTGTCACGTGGTTTCTATGACCCGGAAATGGCGGCCTGTTTGTGTTTGCAAGCTGTGAGGAACAGCTGACGAAGCCGAACGAGTGTTATTTGTTGATGTGTTTTAGGGATTTGGGGATTTTGACAGTCAATAGTCAGGGGGTCGACCTATACGCGGGGTATACAAAAAATACAATGATTTGAGGCCCCAAATACGGGGGTCGACTTATACACGACGTCAACTTATACACGAGTATATACGGTATTTGTTCACCCAAGTTGATGAGCGACGTCAGAAAGTTTTGACCTGACCTCTGTACATAGTCTTGATGTTGTCATGGACTTGAATGACCCAGATTTGGTACGATAGAATATTTTGTATATTAGGACTTTTTACGACCTTGTTGACTTTAAATAATTTCATCGTAATCTATAAAAATGCTGACGATCTTTTGATTGATGATGTCGTCTGTTTTGGCCGAGTTGAGTTTGATGTGTGCCTTGGAAACAGGTCGGTTCTTGCCGGTGTTGGCCCACAAGTTGAAAGATGATATGAAGCACTTTGTACTTGATGCAAGTTTCCAGGAGAAGACGCACCTTGAGCTCAACTACGGCCTGCACAGACTTCAAGGTGCATTTCCATTACATCATTTTGCAATTTCACGTGTGGGTCTCGCAGGTGGTGAAACTATGGTAGCGAAGACATGCCGTTTCTGAAAACCGCATAACTGATGGTGTGGAAATGTGTCGCGGTTCTTTCCAGACTTGGGACAACTTCCATGACATATGTTTTCACTGTGGACTTGATAAGTTCTTCAAAGTCACTTTCATACAAACTACTCAAGTGCTAAATTCCTTGTAATGAGATAAATCTCAAGTTGGTAGCACCTTTAAGAAACCTCAAGATTACTGTTACCGATAGTTGAAATAAGTTGTCCTAAGTCTGCAGAGTGTAAATTCCAATTTTCCAAAATGTAGAGATAAGACTAATATTGAAGTGTTTCTAGATTCTTTGTTGTAAATATCTTGTCAAATAATTCTATGGACTTTGTGTGAGCTGAGAAAACCTTTGTATTATTCTGATGTGGCAGTATTTGTGGAGTGATCACGTGGAGCATAGACAAGCGAGGAGTGAATGTTGATGTTTAACAGAATATGCTGACAGAACTTTAACACATTTTGCTACTTTCCTATTTTCCTGCTGGTTGTCCTTTCACTTCCACTTCTCATTGTCATCTTTTCTAGTTTAGTTACGAATTCTCCCCTCTGTTGATCACCTGTTTGTTGTCCTGCTGCACAGGCAATGCCACCTTCTGCTCACCAGTTCCTGATCCTTCACCACTACAGCTGTTTGTGTATCATAGTTCCACACTACAGCTGTAGGTGTATCAAGCGCTGACCACTACAGCTCTCTGTGTGTGTCACAACTCGCACTACAGCTCTTTGTGTGTTGTGTCACAGCTTTCCACTACAGCTGTATGTGTCATAGCTCCCCACTACAGCTGTATGTGTGTCATAGCTCTCCATGACAGCTGTATTTGTGTCATAGCTGACCACTACAGCTGTTTGTGCGTCATAACTCACCACTATAGTTTTATGCGTATCATAGCACTCCACTACAGCTGTTTGTGCATCAGAGCTCTACACTGCAGCTGTACGTGTGTCATAACTTGCTACTTAACTAAATGTTCTGTCAGTCAGCAATTTTATGGAAAAACAAATAAGTTGGTTCAGAATAATGGTCCATCTGAAGTTTCCTCACATTTTCTGGTCCCTTCACACACAGCCACAGAGGAAAGTGGCAAAAACTGGAGCTGGAGTCGGTGTCTGTCCTATCAGTCATCAGGGGATCAGCAGAATGGAGAGATTGTAGATTTAGTGGAATAAGTTTATGGCAATGCACAAATCCTTGTATAATTGGAGAGAGGAGATTTCAACCTCGCAATATTCTTTTTACATACTTGTTGTACAAGGGACTTTTCACCGCGCTTGTAAGTTATGGGAACACTGATTTGTTCAGTGAATTCCTGCATGCTTTTGACACTTGTTTGTTTCAGATTTTGAAAATTACAGCTGTATGGACAGATCGTGGCAGTGTCATCCAACGTCAGATGTCAAAAAGAAGAACTGTTGTTCGAGTAATCCAGCTCATCAATGAAAGGCACTCTGTATCTTCAAAATGGAGAAAGAACAAATTTTCAGTTGTCATGATACATAAGTTACCGGTATTCATCTGATATCCAGAGTTCCTGCAACACCAAGTGGATCTGGTTCATGCAGCTAGTCCTAATCAAACCTTAGCTTCCACTTAAAACACTGTGCACCCATTTCTGTTGTGTATGTCAGGTATGTAAATTGAATAAATATTCTATTTATTATAGGAACTCTTGTGTCTTTCTTCATCATTCCAATACGTAGCAAGTAGTGAAGAGCGAGTCGCGTATTCGTGAGTGAAATTGACATGATTGGCCCAGAGGTGTGAAATTGACATGATTGGCCCCGAGGTGTGTATCAGGCCGAAGGAAGGCAGGTTTATCTCTTTGTTTGGACTGATGAATGCACACCTCTCATCCTAGTCCAATCCCACACCCTCATCTGGACTTCCAACCATATCATGCGTCAACTTGCAGTGCCGATCTAGGCTTTGCACTACAAGTTTATACATGTATGTACATTCAGTGCAGCACATCCATTTATTCTGGGATTCGAGGTTTTCAGTAAGATATACTTGAGGCAATGCAATGCAGCAGTTTCATTGGTTCCTTGTTATCCACTTGGTTCAGGTGATGTGAGACATCCATTTGACAATGTTTGACGATGGACTACTGGTGAAGCTAAGGGCCATTGAAAGGAAATGAACAAGACAGCCTTACATGACTGAAAGACATTTTAATACTCTGAAATGATTCAATCACCATAAATAATTGCACAATAACAATCAACATGATCATTGAGTGTACAAAGAATCCAGTTCTCACCAACATCACAGCATCAATCACCATCAACAGGCAGGATACGATACATTTGATTAAAATTTGTGGCCAAAACCAGGAGCTCTGCTGGAAGGTTTCCACAAGTATGAAAAGCGTGCAGGATTGCTAGTGGTCCAGTTCCTCAGCAGCAATTGTCAGAGTAACTGGCAACCTGTCTATATACATGTAGTAGGCTTCTTTATTTGAACAGTGATCTGCTGGAAAGATGCTGCTCATTCATTTTCCTCTTCATTGGACCCTTGTCGGGCAATTCTCCCACAGAGAACCAACTTGTGCCATACAACTTTCAGGCGAAGAAGCACCTTTTCACTCCAAACTGGTCAACAAGTGTACTGCTCTTGAGTGAAATAAATAATAAAAGTGTGTTTCCATTATAAATAAACAAGTTGTTATTGACAGTGATTGATACTGTTGATGCTGAGTTTCCGCTTGGTGGCGAGGAGTTGCACCAGGAATGGGGTTCTGCTTATCTGTATAATGATCTTGCCAGCAATTTACAGCAATGATATTGTTCTACTTATAGTAAGAGTACACAGGATAGGACTTGAAGTCATAATTCAGTTTGGAAGTTACAGAACATCTTATTATAAGTGAAAGCTTACAAGTTTTTTGTCTACAAAATATCAGTTGTCCTCTCTATGATGGATGGTCTTTTTTCTCCATGATTTTCTGTAGGTCTTGAGTGGAAAACCATAGATGGTGGTGGTATCCTTTTATCTGATGGAACGAATTACTGCAAAGGAAGAAATATGTGGAAAAATTGGAAGGTGAATCTGAACGAGAGGTATTCGTGAGCAGCTGTAAATGACAGCTGTGGGCATTGATTTCGATATCTGATGATCGATTCTCAACGAAGACCTTGTATGGAATAAGATTTTGACTTACGAATTTCTCCTCCATGATGCCATCAATGGCTAAAAGACCATATGGCGTGACTCCGTCCCACTGAATTATCAGCAAGGTACCGTCCGAGTTGTAATGTTTTCCTGCATAAGATGGAAATAAAGAATTATGCGATACAACATCGTACTTGGCCAAGTAATGAAGCCTGTAAGGGCAATGACAATTTTGTGTAGACAAAGCCCCAGTTGAGTTACTTATCACATGGTACCAGACAGTGGCCCCTTGTTCCCTCCTCTGTCCATGCTGGGGCAAGCATGGCTGCCTCAAGAGCATGTAAGCTAAAATGTCGGCAAGTTTACATGAATTGCACACCTCACAAATCTTAAGTAACACAATTATGATGATACACACCACTATAGAATTCCAAATTGTCAAAGTCCTCAAGCAAGTTCTTGAACATTGTCTGAACACTTTTAAGACGCTTTTCTGCCGTTTCTGTGTCGTACTTATCATTCACGATCTTCTTCAATGCAGTGTAATACTTCTTGATGTAAGCTTTGAAATATTTGGTTGATGGCATATCTGCTAACACTAACTCGTGATTCAAAACGGCATTAATCCCTTCCTTAACAGACTCTTCAGTCCCTTCTGATGCTACTTCTTGGGATTCATTGGCGCCGGTGTTGTAATCTCCACTTTCTACATCCTTTCGTTTCTGCAAGTAAGAAAACCTTTTTCACAAATCACTGACCAAGACTGACAAATTACAGCCCCAAGGCTTCACAAATCTTTGCTTCGTTGAAATCTTGATGAATTTCACTCAGCATATTGGCTCGATTTCCTTCGAATGACAAAAGAAAATTGAAATTTAACTTACACCCAATGTGAACTTGTAGAATGTCTCATCCTGTATTATTTTGCATGGGAAACTGTCACTGCATAACTCATCACCACCATCATCTTCATCATCTTCTGTAAACGGAATCAACTGACAAGATCAGAATAAAAAATATACCAGTCTCCGCAGCATTAATCAGATTACGAGGCTGAGGTAACCTAGCTTGACTGTAACAAAATAGATAAGATAGGCCTACTAACATTGCTAAAGGATACAGAAAGTTGTAACAATCACCAGTAGTACAAAAAGCTGCGATAGGTCTATACGATTCGAGTACATATTATAATGATTTTCGTTGACACAATGGAACTAAATGAGAGATTTGAACTCAAAGACCTCCCTCTGGCTGCGCCCTCTGTCTGGCACTGCTCTGCTCTGTCTGCCCTCCCTCCTCTCCCTGTTTTGACGAATCCAACCAACATGACCAAGCCTTGGCCTAGCTATGCGTATGGATGAGGCCCAAAAAGGACTGACATCATCATCATCATGAACATACCATGATGTAGCTTTGACATAGGCCTACACAGTACTATCCGATACATGGATTGGACTATCAACTGATCAATCAGGATGTTGATGGCCCTACATCATGTAGGCCTACATGTAGCCTAGCCTACATTGCCTAACATGGTCTAGAACCGCTCGCCAATTTAGACGGCGAAAACTCCTTAATGGGGCTATTTTGTCGTGAAATCGCTTCACTCTTTTATTCTGCACATCGAAATAAACGTACGCCGTAAAACAGAGTTGCGATAAATTATCATGACGAGTGGATGACCGTTGATTTCTTTTTGAAGAAATTTTCAACGAAGCGGATCTTGGCTGAAGAACCGGAAAAGGACCGAACAAACGCGCTGTGTTGAAAACGGGGAACAGCCGACGAAACGATCTGTCAATTTTCGTGCTGGTGACGTCATCGCCGCGAATTTTGGAAATTCGTGAAGAAGCCATTGATCAGTACACAACCGTAAATGGAAGAATTACAGCTATTATGATCTATCGTCACGCGATGAATACAAATTTGGCTACATTTCTTGAACAATTTTACTTTTCTTGCTATCTTTCCCATAGTCTCGCGCAGCCAGACCCTCGGTTGCGAGACCGAGGGTCTGGTAGTCTCGTGCCACCAGACTCTGCAATTTTCAATTTTAGAGTCTGGTCCGGATGGTACCTTTTTCTTGTAAAATCCATCATGGCGGACAATCTACCGCCGATGACGTAGAACACAATGCACAATCAAAGCAAAAAGCATTCAGCGTGCGAGTAAAACTGCAGTATTTGTACCCCTTGCTGTTAGGCCTACTGTACTTTTTATAGCATAATTCCCTCCCCAATCGAAAAAATATAAATATACTTGCCTGAAATTCCAATGAAAGACACTATAAATTGACTTGACAACACAAATTGAGGCGATTCACCTCACTAATTTTCACGCTTCAAGTTCTCTNAAGAGACTGAGTGACTCAGTCTATCTTTCCCATAATCTTTCCCATTCCATCTCTATCGTATCGTTTCGCCCACAAATCTCTATTTTCTATAAACCCTGTCAGATGTACAGCAGTGCACGTGTACGCAGTGTGTTGCACGCGTGATTTCTAAGAAGTGAACCGATAAAAATTCGATTTCCACTCAATGATACTCACTAATCGGTGAAACCTTCATACTGGCATTATATTTTGTGTATATAAATCATTGTGAGTTGTATTTCATGTAAATATTTCATTGATATTCATTCTTTTTTCGTTAGTGAACAGGTAAAATGCCGGTCGGCTGTGGATCAGTGTAGGCCTACGTGCACCATCATGTGCACTGCACATGCGCTGTATGCATGTGGTCATAGGCTAACAGTCATCCAGTTGAACATGAAAATGCGTGGGTCAAGTCAACTCCATAGCCATAGGCCTAGGCCTACTCGACGAGTAGGCAACTCGTTATCTAAATTTATTGTTATTGATTTCCGATGATATGTAAGCCTGTCTATTTACTGATTGTTGCTTTTGCTTTTCATTCACTTCAGAAAAAACTCCCAACATTGTTGTCATTGAACTTCATCAGGTGGAATGAGACAACCAAGTGGAAACTGGAAGGACTGGCGACCGTTTGTTTATGGTGGTCTGGCGTCATGTTTCGCTGAATGTGGTATGGATGCTTCCTCCTTCTCTGTTAGTGTAAATTATCATCAATGTGTTTGGCTATCCACAGTATAGTATTGTGTTCGCAATGATCTTTGCATCATTATTACGTCATGATGCGATTCCATTGTTGGGTATTACAGACTAGGCTATTGTTGGAAGTTGTTAAAATGTCTAAGTGAACTCTTTGGCTTCTTCAGGAACCTTTCCAGTGGACACAACTAAAACCAGACTTCAGATTCAAGGACAGAAGCTTGATCATGCCAACTCAAACATCAGATACCGGGGAATGTCCCATGCGATGTTCCGCATTGTCAGAGAAGAGGGTTTCCGTGCACTATATTCAGGGTAAGTTCACCATCCTGCATCATGTGGAGGGTTCTTGTATCTCTCTCACTTTGAATCCCCCCNGGTTCTACAGGAATCTGACCTACTGATGGATTAACTTGCCCTGTCTTGTATTTTGATGGAACCAGAACAAATAATCTTTTAAAATTCTTCAGAATCTCACCAGCTTTGTTGCGACAGTCAACATATGGTACGATCAAAATTGGTGTATACTACTCCATGAAGACACTGTTGGTGAAGAAACCTGAAGGTTAGTTCCATATGAAATCAGATGTGTCGACATTTTAGGGTTATCCAGGGGTTGCCATCCATGCTTTCTCTAGGCCTACATCGACAGGATTGTATGAGGCATTTTTCATCTGGAGTCCCTGTAAAGGTCATCCTCCCATAGCAGGGTTTTGGTCTTGCTCCTGTTAATAGTATACAGTCGTGCACAAGTGCAAGTGAATGAAGAGGAAGCGAGGTACAAACCTCTGCTGTGGGAGGATGGTCAAGGATCTTCATCAGTTCATTGATATTCATAGACCTGATGAAACCAAGGCTTGCTGCTAGTGTTGAGGTTTTCTCCCCTGTCCCTGGGCTCATGTCATACTGACTAATTCTATATTTGACCCACTCCAGCAAAAGTAGACGCATGTCGAAGGTGATCATCGTTGGTCATGAGTTTACTCAACAATTATCACTGCTGTCCAATACTTTTCAAATTGTCAACCTGCAGAGACGTACATTTCAGCTATTTTAATGTAAGGCCGTTAACCCTTTCTTCGCTTGCGACATGTGCATGCTTTTGCTAGATCGGGTCACATATAGTTAATCTTGGTGGCTGAATCACTTTGATCAACATTCTTGATGGCATGGTTCACCAAAATTAAACCATAACAAACTCACCAACTTGTCAATTCATCTGGTAAGCTTGGGTCATCTGCATGATTTTGTTGATAATCTCTTGGACATTGGTACATCAGTCATTCTCGTTAGGGGATCTGTCTGTGTTCTTTCATTCCGTTGATAAACATGAGATCGCCCACAAAATCCCCAGGTCTTCGGCAACCTCTGGATAAGCTCTGTGCATGTTTTGAATCACATCTTTACCATTTTGTTGAAATGAAAATATTGGTATTTTCCTGTGTGTATTTGGGATCTTCAAATTGTTCATATTAATGAACGGAAACAGAAAACAGTGAGTTTTGCAGAACATTCTGCTGTAAGAAAATAAGGTTCCATGTTTCCTGTTCCTTAAAAGTTTATGGCCAATAAAAATGTCGCACAGACAGATGGAATAAAAATCCGTATCCTGTTTCCTTTGCATTGGAACTTGAAACTGGATACCATTTTTTCTGATGAAAGTGTATTTGGCTGACATTTTAGCGGCTTTCCAACGCCACCTATTGGTCCCATTTGCACCATCATATAGGCATTTGTTGACGACTTATTTTCTTGCAGGTAGCCAACGTGCGGTTAGCGCCCTCATAAGGGGACAACCAACAACCTGAGGTCACAAGTGTATGTACTGTTGTTGAATGGTTTGCAATGATTGCATCTCAATCAGTTGTTCATCATGAAAGCAAATTAGAATGTCATATGTTTGTACTTCATAAATGGAGAAGGGTTTGAACTGGGTCATTGAAATGTGTAGTTGATTCACTTTGTTTGGTCTGCAACTTGCAAATGATTTAGCATGTGGATATGTGGCAGAATTTGCCAATTTAAGTTGGAAACCTCACTTGATTTCGAGCAAATTGCTTGTGCCAAAATCTGTGTAACCCCACCTATTGACAAAATACCCAAACACATTTCAACTCCCAGTTGAACTCAGCTTGCCCATATGGAACGTCTCACAATCATATTTGCGCTTTTCACTGACATTCCATGGTCATATCATATACTAGTAACTTATGCAAAAACTTTGCTCACGGTAACACAAACAGCTACCGGTACCCTTCATTTCCTACAGCTGAGTTGCCCGTAGAGAGCCAAGTTATGGGAGAAAACTCTCAAATGTGGTACCACCTTCATTCCGCCTTTCTCCTCCTCACACTGGTGGCCTACTCTCTTTGTATTTTGTTCATGTTTCGTTTGTTTTTTAGTTCGACGAAATTTTGATTTTTCATTTCTTTATAAAGTCATTCATTGCTTCATCTTTCCACTCTCAGTTC
>NMRB01001453.1:9200-44045 GCA_002633025.1 Notospermus geniculatus
AAACAGTCCACACGATCATACATTTTGTCCTGAACATCATCACACAAATTTGAACATCATCATACATGTTGGTTGCTGTTCAAGTTTGTTGGGAAAACAGCCTACACAATCAAATATCTGTCCATGAACATCATCATACAAATGTATGATGATGTTTTGAACAAATGTATGATCGTGTAGACAGGCCTTTAAGCCGCCCATACACGTTCAATATTATTGCACAATATGAGGACCAAAATGGGCGATATTATTGCCAATCTTTCTTCCACCCATCATGCCAGAAGCACATGCTCCTATTTGGGCCCCATATTGTGCAATAATATTGATCGTGTATGGCCGGCTTTAGAGTAAGGAGGCTTCTAGAATACGGGCCTTTGTGTGTTTTAAACCCCCTACAACCCATACAAAGTGTTACATCGCTGTTGGAGTCGGAGTGGACTCGGGAGACAGCCTCTAAGAAACTGTCTTCGCTGGACACAATGAAAATGGAGAAAATTGATAAGAAAAGGTATATTATTTAATGGCAATGATTATAATTTAGTTTGTTTATTGATTTTGTTTTCGTGTCTTTGATAGGAATATTGAACGACCATTAAAAAGTGCATCTTACATGTATTGCATTGTATTATTAGCTGTTCGCAAGATAACGTTTTCAATTCATCACCATTTCTCTGTGAGACATGTTGGTGGTACATAACATGTTGTGGTGCACCTCGATACTTCTGATTTCATATCAGTGGAATCATCGTGATATTCTATTCATAATATCACCGATGATGATCTTTGAGTCCGTTACAACGTACCTTCAAGGTAATATCTGCCCATGACTGGCAAGAGAGGGCCAGTTGGTCAATCAGCGGAGATTTTAGAGAGACCATAATGAGTATAGGCTACATGTAAATTTTGTGCAGTTTTAAAGCGCCACTGTATATGTATGCATGGAGAGGATTAACAGCTGTTACAAAAAGAACCACAAGACCGCAGGAGTAGGCTACCGAATGAAAATGTAAGGAATGGAAAATGTCAGGGAATGTCCGCGGGGAAGATACAGGTATCCTGGGGGATATCCGAGAACCGACTTTACCACTACCGTACCGTGGCGTTGATCATTCTTTTAAGGATCAGTTTAGGGCCTTCATGATTTTTTCAGCCTATTCAAGGCGAAAGTTGTGCCCTCCAATTTGTAACGTTTTTCAGTGTGACCGTCACCTACCACACCTAGAGCTTGCATTTGGTCAAATAGTTCCTCTGTTGAAGTATTTTTTACCAAGGGATTAGGCCATTCCATTGGGACTTCATGTTTTCAAAAATACAAGTAAATTTCCCTTGGAGGATGGCCTAATTTGCTGGTGATTCTTTCGACGATTTAAAGATGGCAGTCGGGTGCACCACATTTGGGCACATAGTTCCACGATCACGTAAGAGATGGCGACACATTCGCCGATCACCGACCTTCAGTTCGTAATCAAGAAAAAATTGTGTATAAGATACCCCTGTAGTATAAATGGAGAATGACACTTTTCGGAACGCATTTCTTCACAGAAATCATCTTGATCGTGATTTCAGTAGCTACTGGGAAGCTGGGCCTAACATTCAAAAGAAACTTCGCTGCTCCCAGTGTACAGCCAGTCATGTGTTATTTCATCACGTCGGTGGTGGAGTGCGCAGCTATCTGCGCATCGAATTCCAAGACGTGTAACTTTTTTTCGTTCAAGTCCCACAGCTGCCATGTTTATCACGTGCGACGCAAATGGATGGGGCTCATTGACGGCGTCCTCGCAGGGACACATCAAGTTCATATTTTGTTTTTTATTCTAATGGTAAGCTTGACGTGTATTTTTCCGAAGCCTACGCGTAACAGGAGCTGTCAGCGAGTTGACCAATAGGTGTCACTACGGCCCAATTCAATGCATGTAGCGGACCGAGTCATTATTGATCGAGCAGCAATCACGTAGATTTTCCTGTACATTGGTCCGCTAGAACTTTGCTGCCATCTGTTGGCAATAGGCGCGGCTGACTGCTCCTATTGGTTTTGGAAAGTAGGCCTACATGTATGCAAGAGGCTGTCTCAAGCTTGTTTCCATACTTGGATTGGGTCCTTTATTTGCCCTTGTGAAGGTTCAAATCACATGGCACGTCGGCGTACGGTCCTAGGCGTTGGATGTGAAGAGCTAGGGACGATTCGAACCCACGACCAGTTGCTTGCTAAGCGAACGTGATATCAGTAACCACTAGGCTATCACGGGGATAATGATGTTTTAATTGACTTATCATGTTGGTTCCCGATTCCGCCGCCAGGGGGAATACTGAGGCATACGTCATGCATACAGTGACATTTTAAATTCCAGCAGAAAAAAGCTATGATATTTCAAGTGAAACAGGAATTCGTAGTGGAGCCCACAATGTACACGCGACTTTGGTTTCAAACTGCAAGCTGTACCCTAGTTTTGGCGAAAAAAATAAACAGTGAGTACATGAAACATGGTTCCATAACGACAATGTATTTTATCCGCATTCACATCACTGAAACGGTGATGAACGGCCCAAGATTCCATTCCAATATACATTTTTGCGGGAACTACAAAAATTTTGCCATCCTTCATGGTGTATACAACGGAAGTATGGCCTTAATGGACATGCGCGGTAGGATCATTTCGAAGTTTTCGATTCCCAAGACGGATTTGTGCACGCAAAGAGTTGCCAGTAGGCCTATTCTAGCAAATTTGGAATTTTTTTATGATAATACAAACTTGTTTGTTCTGTGCAATAATGTTAAGAACTCGGTGACTACCAACAGTTTAACAATCTATGATGTATTTCTTACGAAAGGGGTAGCGAATAGCCTGGTGTTAAAAAACGGACGACGCCTTCAGAAACATGGAGAACTACATCAGCCCGATAACTATGCCTTCGATAGGACAGGCAATATTATCTTAGCAATGCCAACAGGCAGGGTAAACGAAATCAGACTTATGCTATTCCTGAAGAAATTGGACTATAAACCCCGAAAAGCCTTCATTTATAAAAACGCGGGTCTTCGGAAGTTGACAGATTTTATATGGGACGCCAACACCGGCAAATACCTAATGATATTTTCCGGCCGCTTTTTCTTCGAAATCAGTCCTCGTTTATTACTGTGGTCAGCATGGAAGAGGGAATTCCTGCGTGTGAAATTTTCCGATATATACAAACTGTGGAAGAAAGAGCGGTTTTACTACTACCTCACCACGGATGGTACTTTGTTGATGATCCCAATACCGGATCAGCAGAAATATGGACTCCATATACTGGCCAGGATAGCGCTTGCATCGAGAGACGGGTAGCTTGGAAATATGCCACAACTTCGATACAATGAGAATGTTAAGTGTGCATACATCAAACTTGACGCCAGGTGGCGATATCTGAGAATATCACCACTAGTATCGACGCTAGGTTTCCATCTTGAAAAGTAGTGCGCGCGCGGAGCGAACAGTAGAAATTCTTCTGTTTGTAAAGCGGTTACCCATCACGTCGTTTTCTACGCTTACAATATAGATCGTTGAAGATAGGTGTATAAAGGTATACAGTGATACAAACATCGGTGGAGTAGATATAAAGTAATAATAAAGTTCTGTTTCATTTTCGACAAGATAAATACTGTTTTCTGCAAATAATACCATTTTTGAAAAAGAAGTTCGCGTCACGTGATAGACCAGCCCACAGACGATGACGTCAAGATTTTCAAGATGCGATCTAGCGTCAATGGCAGTGTTAAAATTTTCGTCCAAGTATCAAAAAAATTCAACGCTGCGTGGAGTATGTACATACACGTGCCTGCACTGATATTTCTATAGCAACATGTGAGTATAATGCTGATATTAGGTCGCCCGTGCGACGGCACAGAACAGCCAGAGACCGAATTTTCCGGATCACTTTGCATCTGAACCAGGACCGTTACACCCTTCTTGCACAACCTTATGACGATATATTGGCACCAGGGTGATTTTCCCCAAAGGAATATCTATAGAGTTTGGCTTAGTGTTCTGGTTGGGTTTGCCGCAGATTCGCTCACGTAATGCCGAAGTCGATATTCGTGAGAATCTGAGGTCGGACCTCGCACGGAATTCGTCAAGTCATGAACGTTTGTAAAAGAATACAGACGATAACCAACACAATGGACAGTACCGAGGCTCCACAAAAATTGTTAGCTTCCCTTTGATATTTTCCCTATAGCACAATCGTGAAACGGGACATTTCATGCAACCCGAATATCTTGGGTAAACAGTCGATCTACGAACATCCGCTGTTTTCAATCACGCATCGACGCAATCTCGTACCCAGATCTACCTCATCCGAGGATATCTCTGGCAAGGGCTACGACATGACCAAAATTTCTGGTCAATCGCTGGCAGCATGCCAAAATGTTTGTTTCACACATTATTTGGTTCTTCGATGACTGAAAAATATCATATATGCCTAAAAGGCCATATAATACCCCCAAAACACGAAGTTGTTTGAGTATTAGAGCAATTTCAAACGAATAGTTTAGTTGGGAACATCATGCCACGGGTGCCAGCTTCGGTGTGATTCGCCTCAAAATTAGTATATCACGCATGCGCAGTATTCCTAAAGTCGTCAGCGCTTTCCAGTGGTGTTGTAGAGACGTAAACCCACTGGGGACGAGTTTGGCGTCGACGAGGCTGTTGATTGGCCATCTCGGTTATCGCCCATAAAATCAGCCGCAGACGGATTTATGCCACAGTCTTAAGGCGATGACACTGACGAAGGAACAACCAAATGAGTGACAGTTCATCGTCGTAATACCACTGGATCATGCAGCATCTCAGGCAACTTTTCATTTGTTGGACCGGGATCCACGGTTTTCCGACAAAGAAAAAGTGACTGACCATTTTTCTCAACCTCCCCCCCCCCCCAAGTATTTTTGCCCAGAAAAACGAATTCTGAATGACTTCTTCAGTCAGTGAGAAAGTGTGCAAAAATATGAGTTTGCATGTCATATATTTTGAGAGGTTCTTTGGTGATTCAATGGAAATGTGTAAAGCCTGTCGCACACCGGAGCTATCTGCTGAGCAAAACGTCATTCGAGACCGTTTGCTCAGCAGATGGCTCGCGTGTGCGCGTAATTTCGGTGAGGTTTTTGCCTCGCGAGGCAGAAAGCTCGCGTGTGCGCGTATTTTTCGGTGAGTTATCTGCTGAGCAAACGGCCTCGAATGACATTTTGCTCAGCAGATAGCTCCAGTGTGCGGCAGGCTTTCCTCTCCTCTACCATGGTTGTGGGGATAAAAAAGCTCTAATATGTCAATAGTTTTCTGCCTCGCGAGGCAGAAAACTCACCGAAAAATACGCGCACACGCGAGGTATCTGCTGAGCAAACGGTCTCGAATGACTTTTTGCTCAGCAGATAGCTCCGGTGTGCGGCAGGCTTCAACGTCCATGGATCGCGCTGAGATGTTGCCGGATTTACATGTATATACATTTAGGCCCCGCTCAACTTTAGGTAAAATCAATGTACATGTACATGACACTTGCATCCATCACACATAGAGACGGCATTGCAAAGCAGACAGGAGGAACAAATTGGTCTATATTTTATGAAAATATCAGATGGTTAAAAATTCCTGTACCATCCGGTATCTGACATCAGTGTTACGGATAACATCAAGATTCGAAAACGGATTGCGGAAAACGGATTACGGATTACGGAAAACGGAAAATGGATTAAGATTCGAAAACCAAGACTGATCCGTCGACCAAAACCACACACAACGTGCATTACATGTGATAGAACATCCTATGTCGCCTCAAAAAATAGCAGTTACGCCACCGATAAAATATCAAAATGTGTGATATGCTTCGGAGAGTGCGATGTGAAGCGCAGGAGGGCGAAAAGACGGCAGATAGCTGATGGCGACTTGAATTTTTGATACCCTAAGTTACGTCATCCCTCTACCTGTCGCCTATCCACGTGACACTTGGGATACTTGCAGGGCGTGTAGTGTATCCCTCTGAAATATGCCTTATGACGATGCAGTATGGGATCTTGCGAATACATACATACTGTGTATCAAACTAGTTATAGACATCAGTCCTCCTTCATGTATCCCGGTAATGTACTTATGTCAAATTCCTAGTCGCCAGCGTCCCCTGCTTCGGAACATTCATGGTTTGAATACGTATGTGATATAGTGGTAGTGATAGGTGCTACGATCAAACTTTCCGTTCCTGGGCGTCGGCCCCGAAATATCCATTCCAAACTTGAAGTGTTGCCCAGTAATATGCCTAAACCTATAAACGAGGTTACCTACAGGTCAAAGGTTACGTCTGCCGTCGCAAGATACAAAACCAAACGCATACAGTCGTGTTTTAATAAAGTGGGACTATCCCATTCGAATTCATGGTACGGTCCGTCCCGATTTGAGTTACTTGTCGATGTCATCTTATATTTGAATGGGTGGGACGACTTCATAGAATCGTTGACTTCTATGAAGCCGAAGCAATCCCCCATTCGAATATGTTAATACACTTTCCCCTCTAAATTTAATGCCAACTGCGACAGTCACAGGCTGGTTAAAGTTGCATTTAAAGGACGACGGCATTGCCACTTTCTCTCGACAGCCGGCGCTACCGCGCCATTCTCCAACCCTTTTTAGATTATCGCACAATCATGAAAATCGTTGAGCCTTGGGGATATAATACCATCGGTCCAATCCGATTTCCACAAAGAACGATGACCATTGCCACCACACACGATGGCCGTATTTTAGAACGCTCCTCAACGTAAAGGAGTTCCTCAAGGCTATTGTTCTCAACAGGAGAACAACAGCCTTGAGGAACTCTACGTTGAGGAGCATTCTAAAATAAGGGCCCAAGTCTCAATTTGCCAGTTGTTATATTTTGCTGCATTGAAACAACCTCTTAACATCTGCACGAAATTTTCTCCCCCCACCGATACAATAAAGGTAAAAATTGATACCATAATTCCAATGCCAGATGTCAAGTAAAATATAATGTTGTGTAGTGTAACGCATAAACCAATAGACGTTCTGCAGATCATACATGCGATGTAATGCTGGAATAGACAGCACTATTGTGTACAACCGATACGGTATTGACGTCACCACAAAGGCTATGCAGACAAGTATCAACATCCGGGTCAAATGTCGTGTCTCCTTCCCCTGTGTTTTTGCGACGTCGTCTGCTACACCCATCTGTTTCCGCTTGGTGGAGGCAGAACGGAGTGTTGCGATAATCCATAAGTTGCAAAAGACGATGATGATGAATGGAGCGACGCTGCCGCAAATCAGATGGTACATATCGACAAAGGTTACCAGGGCAGGATATCCAGGAATGTCCAGGATAAGAAGGAAAGACCCCACTAAAAAAAGACAAAGAAATCAAACCTATTTCTACTATTTGCGGTAGATAACACAATGAAATGGTCCATGGACCATGTGCTCACCTGGGTGAATGTAGGCCAACTTGACAAGTCTGGTGTCCTGTCCAACCTAAATATAGCCAGTGGTAACACCGAGGCTGGACTGATACTATATCGAAACAAAGATGTCCGCCATACTTTCATCATTTGAGAAGTTCAACGTGATGTTATAGCGTGACAAACCCGTCATCACGTAAGTTAACATGCTTCAATTCATTATTTTATGTGTAGCAACACTCTCCATGCCTAATTTGTAACTAAGACCATTCAAATAGATGGATTTGAACAGTCTTTCGAGCATAAATATATACGACGTTGCCTAAAGGTAAAAGATAGGTAGACAACCATGGGGAGAAGCCGCCGATGTCGGGTGAAAATAGAACACCCGACTTCTGCACACGATGTCGCACCGACAAAAAAGTCGTCTCGGACGTCTAGTGTACACGGTGCGTTTTTGTCGTACGTCTCTGTCGGCCGACACAATCGGCTCGTGTAAATAGGGCTACTGTCGGGCTTTAAAACACAATTTCTTATGAGAATACTTACTATCATTCGTTTTTTGCTGTTTGAAGAAGAAGAACATGTGAAGATTTACTGTAAAGACGAGAGTGCCACTCACGACGATGGTTCGCTTGGCTCTGTTTGGGGTACACTTCTGTTTGGCTGCCAGTGGGAACCTAACGGCGATGAGACGGTCGATGGACATAAAGGTAAGAAACAGCCCCGAGAGGATGGCAGACGTATAAGTTATGTAATAAGCCCATCTGAAATACAAATTGACATTAAAATGGCTTACGACGACTTCGGTATTAAGCAATCAGGCATTTTTACGATGGATATTAGGGAGTTTAAGAGATCACACGCTAACGATAACATTTACGTTAACGATATTTTTGTACATGAAATACATGCAAGAAATAGCGTTAACGTAAACGTTATCGTTAGCGTGTGATCTCTTAAAAACTCTGTATTTTTAAACATGTCTCCCTTTAATGTGTAAAAGAGAGTATATAAGTTCTACTTACTGAAACTGAAATTCTGTGACAGGTTCTTCGTTAAGCCAGAATAGTTTAGTGGACATTCCAATCCTCGTTGTCAGGAGAAGACTGTCCACCGCCGCCAATCCAGCCATGTAGACACACGTGGAAAATCTCCTGTTGTCTTTTAACAAACAGACCACGAAGGATAAAACGTTTCCAGGAATTCCGCAAACTACCGTAATCATCCAAAAATATCGGGTGAAGAAGTTCAAAACAGCCGTCATCAGTGTCAAATCATATAACGGAGCTGGATCAGTAGCCATTTTCTCCGTTATCATTCCGCGTGCTGCTTTAAAGGGAGTTAGTCGCGGCAGTCAAAAATGACTTTAAGAATAATTTCGTGGCCCACGAAATTCACAATTTCAAAATTACAAATTTCGTATTTTAGCGGATTACATCCCTGGTCAAGCCAAGATTTGCAGTTGAACTGTTTTAAATGCTGTTCGAGGGCAGCAAAACCACAGCAGTTGTGCAAATATGCTTTTATAGACAATGAATTCCCGGTGTGAACACTGTAATTGATTCAAGATGGCGGCGTTTGATTCTCTATTCAGAGACACTGACTGGCACGACCAGTTCACTTTTTAATTACGGCCGACAATTTCCGCTCAGTTGCGCTGCATTATCGTGTCTCCGCTTGTTCTATTTACCGACGGTTTTGTTCATTTCAACTCCGTCGCCAATCCTGCCACTGTCTTTAGCCAAGTCTTCGTGAGTGGTGAAAAAAAAGTTGTTTTCCCCAACAAGGTGCCAAAAATACAAAGAAGATAATTGGAATTCACCAATAAATGAATAAACACACCCAGTGTTCAGAATTTCCGAATTCAGAATTGCCGAACTGGATTAGCGCGAAATGTCCAGACGCTTCGCACATGAACATCAGGATGAATCTGGGAGGTTCGGACCATCTATCGGAATTCATCACGCGGATGGTCACTTTAAGTCTGTGTGGTGTGGGATGTTACCAAACCGAGTCGGCGGCGTCACGGGCAATGGCACCCTTCTTCATGAAGAAAGAGGAAGATGAACAGATGATGCTCTTCACCTCAACAAGGCCCGCGGATAGGGCCCTTGTGCACGCTTCCTCGACAATCTTCAAGTCTACAACTGAAGCTGAATGGGTGAATGTCGTCCAGTCCTGATCCTACACACTGATCCCTAGCCCAAACCCCTAACCCTTACCCCAACCCTGACCCTCAACCCTTGTCACTGACCCCTACCCTAATCCTAAACCTAGTCCTGACCCTAACCGTTAACGCTACTCCATATCCTGGGTACACTGGTTTAGACGACATTAACAGTTTGTGCACAACTGAAGACACACACCTCCGATAAAAAATTGCTCCTCCTCATGAATTGGCCCAATTGGGCCGTATTTTAGAAGCTTCCTTGACCCTGAGGTTTACCTTTAGCTATTGTTTGCAGAGCAAAATACAAAAGCCTAAAGTGGACCTTAAAGTTAAGGAGGCTTCTAGAATACAGGCCGACATTCAGTTTTAGTCGTTCCTTACGTTCCTCATTTACCGCTCCACAGTACAGTGTTCTGTAACAAGATTGGGATAGGCTAAAAGACGAAAGGATCGGCATAAGCCGTGGTTACACCAACACAAAATCTCCGGTTTTTTTGCGGTTACACATATGAATTGCCGGGCTTCGAGAAACCCGTGTCTGAAAAACACGGGTTTTTGAGAAACGGCAAGCTCGCCGTGCTTTTCGAAATCCCCGTGTCAACGTTAGTTCTTCGCACGGCTACAGATGGCGCAGCCATTAAGTGACGTCGTTTTCGCACCTCCAACAATGTGTGCCAAAACAGAAATGACCGAAGAGTCAATGCATGCAGCGCACCTGTCGCCGGGCTACTTAACTACAATGTAGTAGTGTACCCTCTCGCCGGGCTTTTCGCACACACGGGTTTGACACGAGTCTCGAAAAACACCGGTATTTTCAACAGGTGTAACCTTAGCTATAAACTTTATGTCGTTTGGTACTTATTTGATCAAGTACCGGCAGCTTAGAAAATCGATCATTTCGCATGTTGTGCTTAATCCGAACGAGTCCGCAGGTTCCCTCCACGGCCATATAGATTTTAAGGAATCTGGAAAACAAGGATCCCCAAGGAACCCTAAGGAATCCGGTCCGCAGTTCATGCCTCTTCTCATACCTACCTATAAACTTGAATGCACGTGATACTAGTACATGTATCAATGTGCCATCCCTCCTGCTGGTGAAAAATCAAAAGTGCTCCTGCAGACTGAAATCTTATCCCCATGGTGCATATTTTGAACATGTATCACAAAAAAATATTTATAGACGTTTTCCTGGCGGATTCCTTATACAGTGAACACACAATCATAATAATGTCGTTTTCTCATATCATTTGCGTTATTTGGAGTTAATTCCGTAGGGTTCCTTGGGGATCCTTAGTTTCCAGATTCCTTAAAATCTATATGGCCTCCCTCCACAAGGAATGAAACCAACAAGAGAATGTTGAGAATCACGGAATGGTTATGTCGTCAGGCAGAAGGCGGGCACAACTCTGATTGCGTCGCACCCTGCAATCGTCACAAAGTTATCAGGCGCAAGTCGGCGATATAAACGACAGAACAGCCATTAGGTCTTTGTCTGCCAGCGGCGTGTGCGACCATCGACCAAAAAATGAAAAGAAACAATTATGTCAGGAATGATTATACCACTCAACTAATTTTATGAGCGCCCCATTCAAATTGCCGCAGGGTCCATCCTAGATTCCGCCCCTGGTCACCTTTTGAGAGATACACGTAATTGCAGAAAATTATGAAGCAGACGCGTAAAATGATCCCTTGTTATCATTTACATTTTGGAAATTCAAGACGTAAATGATGACAGTGATCATCTTACGCGGTCGTCCTCAACTTTCAATTCACAAACCTTGCGCAATTATTGGTAATTATCGCCTGTAGTTAGGTGTGTATGATGTAAAATGAACTTAAGTCCCACTGTGACACTTATCTTTTGTTCAACACAAAATTAAGATAAGTATCACACTCAGACTTAAAGGTGCTCTAGTTCGAATTGTAAACATTACGGTGTGCCACCTATTGTCAACTTCTGGTACTAACAAATCAGATAAAATCGAATTAAATCTCGCCTTCCACAACTTTCTGTTTGTTTTTGAGCGTAAAATCATAAATATATTTCACTTACAGAATATTTATCAAGATAGCCCAGATATAAGAATAGATAACATTAATGTTTTGGTGTACACGGTGCTGCCACCTGTCCGAGGAAAAATAACTATTATAATCAACCATGTAAATAAACAAACCGTAATGTTTAAAATTCGAACTAGAGCACCTTTAAAGCGGATTGTTCGCGTCTGCCCCAAAAATATTAAAACAACCCGTATTATTCGTAACTGGTAAATGCATTGCGGCGGCCGCTTCGGAAACTGTTCTGTGGATTCTTTGACTCGGCGCGAATAGTCCGCTTTAAGTATGTTTATGAATATGGACCCTGGCGTTTCATTTTTTAGTTCGGCCATATTTCTGAATGCACAACTCCAAATACTGAATAGTGATGACGTCAGAAACTGCCCAGTCAGAGGTCGATATTTAAAGTGCGGGAAATTCAAGTACCCCTGTTTTTTATTTTTGTTGAATAGCGCCACATGTTGGCCAGATCCGACATTAATTTCCCTTTGAACTGATGTAAAAAAATCAACCTATCTACCCGTCACCTTTTGTCTACATATTTTAGGGGCTGAGATAATAGGGAGGTTTAGAAATCAAACGATAAACATAAACTTTACGACAACGTTATTTTTCATACTACACATTAACCAGATTTTATATTGCATTTTCGGTATCGAAATATACCCAGGGTATAGTTTTGTGCGACGACATTGAACCTGGGTATATTTCTGTTATACCCAGGACGACATTAACCGATTCGGTCTTACTTGGCTAGCGTGTCCAAAATTGCTCTCAAATGCCGGAAAATAGGGTAAAAGCACCCTAAAAAGTTTCTAAAACTTTCCGGCTCAAACAAACTTTTTTCGCTGGACACGAGAATAGATTAACAAAGCAAAAATAAGAAAAGGTTGAATATTCTATTCAATGCAAATGGTTATCATTTAGTTCATTTATTGATTATTTTTCTTTGATATACAAATTCTGAATGACCATTAAAAAGTGATCTTATTGCATTGTATTATTAGCTGTTTGCAAGGTACATGTAACAATTCGGCTTCATCACCAGTTCTCCAAGAGACATGCTGGTGGCGCATAACATGTTGTGGTACACCTCGATAGTTCTGATTTCATACCAGTGGAATCATCGTGATATTCTGTTCATAACGTCGCCGATGATGATGTTTGAGTCCGTTACCACGTAGCGTTACCTTCAAGCAATCTGCCCGTAGAGGACTGGGAGAAAAGAGCCAGTTGGCCTACCAGCGGAGGATCTGCGAGAGACCATATAAAGGGCCTGTCATACTGAAGTAGTTCTCAAAACGTCCTGCCCCGTCCTAAAAAAATCGTAAAACGGGCTAGAACGTGTACCCTTGGCCAAATAATGCTTCGATGTACTGGAGCACCCTTCCCATCCACGAAGTTCGTAAAAAGACTGTAAAACGTTGCCACTACGGCCACTCCGTTCGCACACAGTTTGAACCCGTTCGGCAAAATTTTCAAGAACGTACTGAGAACTGGTTCAGTGTAATTGGGGTATAAGGGCTTTTTACACGGTGCGGGTGCGTTCCAGTGTATTAACGTTTTTCAGTGTGGCCGTTTTTCTGTGTGATTCCCATTGTTGTTCGGAACACACTCGGAAACGGACTTGCTGTTTCTCTTTGTGTCGTTCATTGTCCAGTCGCCGCTTATTCCGTCAATCTATTGTATTGTCACACTGGCACACGGGCCTCACTGAAAAACGTTACACCGGGTCTAGACTAGATCGAGGAGGGTTCAGTTATTTTTTCCCGTGTAAAAGCGAAACAACTGACCTCCAGCTTCCTCTGGCGAGTTCAGTTCGCCGCGTGAGTTTCGGGAAGGTGGAGGTAGGTGCAGGCCGGTTAATAGGGAGGTTTCGCAAGGGCCCGCTTAGGCAATACGACGACGTTTATCTATTGTTTGGGTATACCCACACAATAGATAAACGTCGTCGTAGGGCCTAACCGGGCGCTTGCGAAACCTCCCTATTCTCTCGTGTAAGGCCTGCTTTCCATTGGCGCGTTTCCGTGCGCGGAAACGCTCGAAACCATTTTTTTTCGCGCCGTGACCAACGAAGTGGAAACAAACAATGCTTTCGAACGCTCCAATGGAAAGCAGGCCTAAAAACGAACCGATCTCCACCGGCCTCGGGCGGGGTTGAGCACGCTACTTGAGTGACATCACTGGTGTACTTGCTGTAAGTTACCTGGTGAAGAAATCACGCGCGAGATTTCTCAAGCACTGCTCATGCTGTTAGAAGCATAGTTTATCGATTTTTGGTGATTATTTCGGGATACTTTCGGAAACTGTAAATGTAACTTGATACACGCCATTTCGTCGCACGCATTCAAAGAACCGACCTCGAACTAGAACGAGGCCGGTTAACCGAAGCCGCACCAAAAGCGATCAATCCACCCTGAACCGAACCCGCCCGAGGAGGGTGGAGGTCGAACCCCGCACCATGTAAAGAGGCCTAATGAGGAGTATATAGGGTACATGTAAATTTTGTGCAGTTCAGTTCAGTTTATTTAAAGCGCCGCTGTGTGCATTAGGTTTCCTATCTCGTCGTGGCCGACGGTAACCTTTGACCTTTAGGCAACCTCGTTCATGCATGCTCGACAAGACTGTTCAAATCTATCTATTTCAATGACTTAAGTTGCCAATTAGGCATGAAGACTGTTCCGAACATGAATGAATGCTTTGACGCATGGTACCTTACTTGATGAAGGGTCGTACTTCTCCTTAATAAGGGAAGGCGGCCATTTTTGTCAGCTAAGGTTTCGTCATAACCTCGTCCCAGGTGCACGTTCGCATATTTGCACAGGTTTTGCCTATGACTGGAGCACGACTTTGCCTGGAGACTAGGTTCACTCTCTATGGGAGGTATCACCAAAAAACAAAACAAATCCCGCTTTAAGCCCAGGTCACACTGTGGTGACTTAGGCGGGAGAATCCACGCAAACTCACCCCTTTGGACATAATAGTGTAATGACAGAGAGAAGTATGTTCATGGTCCATGGACCATTTCATTCTAGTTCGCGGGGATTCGCCCGCCTAAGTCGCCACAGTGTGACCTGGGCTTTACCTATGTGTCGGTTGGGTTGGACACCACTCTGATCACTTTTGGATCCCGATTTTATCGCCATGGGAGGGATACCAAGGCGTACCCATATCAAGAAATTTGTCGCATTTGCCCCAAATTGACGCCAGGCGGCGCTGTTCCCAATGCATTAACTGACTTTTACGGCCGTCTGTTGCGCATAAAATGCGCCATGGAAGTAAACTCGCCGCATGAAAACGATGGGTAAAATTCAGCAAGACACGTGTGATGCAGGGGCTTGGACCATTCAGCGTTGTTATGGTACAGCTTGGAGGAATGTCAGTATAATTCCTCCAAGGGTACAGGTGGTAACAACTAAGCAATGATTTCAATCTACATGTAACCTGCTCGAGGTGTCCGTTATTACATGGCGCAAATCTACAATTTTTCGTGCGATTTTTTTAGGAGACTGTCCTTCCGACAGCTAGAGCGACTGGAGATTTGCAGGATTTGTCGCCTACTCTGCGGCAGATCGTTGCACCAAGCGACCAATCACTGGTCGCGCGATCAATCGAATTTCGTCTCATATCTGATCGCTTGAGTGGTCGTTACATTGTTTGAGGGAGATTGTTGCACTTGGCGATCTGAATGAACGGATTCAATGGCCAACGGAGACCAAAGAATTTCGATCGCATCAAGAGACCAAAAATTCAACATGTTTAATTTTCGGTCGCAAACGCCGACTTACTTTGCGACTAGTCGACCGATACAAAAACTATGAAACTTTCGTCCGCGAACAATTCCGATGCGATGCCACATTAGTCGGCGACTTCAGTCGCTTCCGGCTGTCGCCAGTCGTTTGCGGATGGAATGACTGAAATGGTCGCATGTGTGGTCGGCGAGCGACCTCGCATCCGATGGTTGCCTGCGACGTCGTTTTAGTCCGGACGCAAAACCCCGATTTTCTGAGAAGTGGTGCTTTTTGTATAATAGCAGTTTTTTGCATTTTTTATATCTCCAAATGACAGAGATTCAGAATCCGCCGGGTGCCACTCTGGCACCCTTGAGCGTTTTGAGAAAATCCCGTTTGAATTTTTGGAACTGATTTTATCATTGGACGTCAGCTGACGCAACGACTGAGCTTTGTACAAGAGAATCGACAGGAAAAATATTGCCTCCCGTTTCCTTATATGGAAAATAGTAGTGTATAAAGATACTCCTGGAATAAAAGTGGAAGAATGACACTTCTCGATCAGTACGCATATCTTCATCGAAGTCATGTTGACCGCGAGTTCTGAAGCTACAAGGAACGTGGGCTTAACATTCAAAAGAACCTTCGCTGCTCCCAGTGTACAACCAGTCGTGTGTTATTTCATCACGTCGGTGGTGGAGTGCGCAGTTATCTGCGCTTCACGTTCCACTTGCAAGATGTGTAACGTTTTCTCGTTCACGTCCCACAGATGCTGTTTTTATGTGCGAAGCAAATGGATGGGGCTCACTGACCGCGTCGTTGCCGGGACTCAAGTTCATATTTTATTGTTTAATCTAATGGTAAAGCTCTACGTGTATTTTCTCTACGTGTATTTTATGCCATGTTGCTGACGGAGCGCTTCGACCCAAACAACGCGTGCACATGGGTTGGGCGTTGCAGGTGTCCTACTTGTAGACCAGTTTAATATCGATCATATGTTTTATTGTTACTTTTAGTTCCACTTCATTGTTTTATTGTTACTTTTAGTTCACTTCATTGTTTTATTGCCTTCGTGTGTTCTCTTGTTTCAAATTTTTAGTTGATATCGTACATTGTTTTATTTCCGCTGTGTGTTCCTTTTTAATCTCTCATTTTGGGATCCCTTTATGGGTCACCTGACCCCCTTGGGTAATCCCTTTTGGGCACTTGTTTAATGTATCGTTTTATAACTGTATGTATATATTTATGGTGCTCAATAAAGTTATCAAATTCAAATTCCAAAGCCAATGAATTATTGGCTTTTGGTAAGTACATGTAGCCCAGGATATTTATCGAAAATAAGGGAAACCTAGAACAAATTGAAAGAGAATTTCTTTTTGCTTTATATGGTTTAGTATACCCCTCCAAACATCACATAAAAAATCCCTTCAAATCCGACCCCCCCCCCGAAGTGCCCATAATTGGTATTTATTTGAGATCCTACATTAACTCCTATTACAATGTTTATGCACTTCTATTACAAATTCAAGTGTGCATGTACTGCTAACTTTTTCCTCGTCCGTTTTAGACCCTATTCCAATAAATAGAAATATGGCACCTCTGAGTCAGATAGGCTTGATTTGAACATTATATGTTGTCACTGTGTTGTAGAAATGACATATTACGACATATTTTGCCCAAAATCAACAAATTTGCCGTTTTTACAACAAATACGAGTTTAATGATGTTCTAATCATGCCTATCTGATTAAGAGGTGCCATATTTCTATCTGTTGGTAATACATTTATAGGGTCTAAAACGGACGAGGAAAAAGTTTGCACGGAGGTGCGAGAGAAACACAAATCCCGTCGAAGTTCTCCATGGGTTTGTGCGTGCGAAGTATGAGGTAGAACAGACACATAGTAGGCCATGATGGACAAGTCTATGAAATAGAATCGGGATTGCTTCCTACCAGATTCGAACCCACGGACCCTCGCATGAGACATCAATCGCCAGCACTAAGGGGCAGCCCACCTTAACCACTAGGCCAAATCTCCATCTTCGAAAAAGATGGTTCAATGGCCTATGGTGAAACGAGGCGTCCATCAGTACCCTGCGAGTTGTCCAAATAATCTCCGAACCCAAACAGTTTTAAGTTATGCAAGGGGTCACATTAAAGAGATACAAGTAAAGAATATGAAATAGAATCGGGATTCTAAGGTGGAAGACATTGCTTCTTACCAGAATCGAACCCACGGACCCTCGCATGAGACATTAATCACCAGCACTAAGGGGCAGCACGCCTTAACCACTATGAACAAGTGTATAGTGTCGAATACTTGCGCAGTGGCACTTTAAATTTCAGCGGAGAAAACCTGTGCAATTTCAACTGGAACAGCGATTCGATGTGGAACCCACTATGTACACAGATCTTTGGTTTCAAACTGCAACCAGTACCCTAGTTTTGGGGAAAAAATTATCCAGTCGCTACATGAAACATGGTTCCCTAACAACGATCTATTTTATCCGTATTCATATCACTGAAACGGTGATGAAGGGCCCAACATTCCACTTGGATATCAATTTTTGCGGGAACTACAAGAACTATGTCATCCTTCATGACGTATATAACGGAAGTATGGCCTTATTGGACATGCGTGGTGGAATCATTTCGACGTTTTCCATTCCCAAGACGGATTTATGCATGCAAAAAGTTGCCAGTGAGCCTACTCTTGCGTATTTAGAATTCTTTTACGGTAATACAAACGTGCTTGTTCTTTGCAATGTCAACAGCTCTGTGACTGCCAACAGTTTAACTATCTATGACGTATTTCTTACGAAAGGTGTGACAAATAGCCTGGTGTTAATTAACGGACGACCGCTTCAGAAACACGGAGAACTGCATCCGTGTGAGAACTACGCCTTCGATAGGACAGGCAATATTATCTTAGCAATGCCAACAGGCAGGGTAAACGTAATCAAACTTATGCTATTACTGAAGGAATTGGATTATAAACCCCGCAAAGTCTTTATGTACAAAAGCGCGCGTTTTCGGAAGTTGACAGATTTCATATGGGACGCCGACGCTGGCAATTTCCTGTTGATATTTTCTTGGCGCTCTATCTTCGAAATAAGCCCCCAGACGTTACTGAAGTCGCTGAGAAAGAGGAAACACCTGCATGTGAAATTTTCCAATACATATAGACTGTCGGCGGGGAGAACTCATTTTTACTACTTCGTCACCAGGGATGGTCGTTTGTTGGTGACCCCAATGTCCCAGCAACCGAGGAGAGTCGGATCACCGGTACGTTTACTGATCAACATAGCACTTGCCTCGAGAACATGAAGAGGGGACTACTAGTCTCGCGCAACCAGCCCCTCGGTCATACTCCGAGGGCGCCAGACCGAGGATCTGGCACGGAGCGCAACTTTCATTGTAATTGCTTATTCCGAAAATTCAAAATAAGGGGAGCTTCGCTGATTGGCTAGCCACTACCAATGCATCATGGGTCTCAAAAGTTGGTGACGTAGGCTGAAGTTTTAATTTCATTTTTAATCTAATTTATTCGTGTATTTAAGAACAAAGATAAGATAATCATAAAATAGTACAAACAAAAATGTTGCATGCTTTTTGCACTGATTGTGCATGCATGCAGTGCAGTGTAGTTGTGTTCTACGTCATCGGCGGTAGATTGTCCGCCACGATGGTTTTACAAGTCAAAGTAACCATATGGACCAGACTCTAAAATTGGAAATTTATTGGAAATTGCAAGAGTCTGGTGGCACGAGACTAGAGGACTACATGTAGCTCGGGGGCAAGTCCACGGTAAAATTCGGGATATTTTTTTACTTGTTCAGTGCGGCCTCTGCAACATGGCACCAACGCCTTTGGTGCCAAAGGACCATTATTAAGTTACCAATAGGAGCTGTCAGCGAGTTGACCAATAGGTGTCAATACAGCCCAATTCAATGCATATAGCGGACCCCACCCCAACGCCATCTGTCGATGCCTCGGGATGATAAGGGGTCTCAGGCCATGATACCGGGACTGATACAGCTCAGCTCATATGATAACATCTAATTATCAAGTTTGATATATCACTGACCTGTGCACATTTCCAAGCTTGGCACTTTGCCCATGTTGAAGTTAGGGTAATACGTAAAAGTCGCCCCGAATTTCGCGAAATTCGGAGACAACTTTTACGTATCGTACAATTTTGTGTGTCGTTCCTTGTGCTCTATGTTGGATATCTTGAAGTTGGGGTGAATCATACTTTACAAAGTTTAAAGCCTCACTGTATTGAATTCAGAAAGTGCTTACGTCCTCCGACGTTAGTGTAGTGTAAAATGTACTATGCTCTATCTGAATACATTAGAACTCTGCCTGCAGTTTTTTCAAAGTGTGCTGAAAACTAGGGCTTGATTCTTTGAAGTACGTATCAGGCAAGTATTTTGGGGACCTTCATGAGGCTATGAGACCTATACCTGCACTGTCCTAACACTTTGAAAATATCGTAAAATTCAATACAGTGAGGCTTTAATATACATTTTTTTTAGAACCATGTACTTTCGTGGGACATCTGGGACGAAAACATAGCCAACCATGAATCAATATGAAAATTTAATTGAAACATGGGATGCAGCCATCTGGCCTAATTTTAATTTCAGCGGCCTTTGGAACTGATCTACATATAAATTCGTTGCTGATGAAAACAATGTATATATGGATACCAAGCATCATACAATGGAATGAACCCCATGAAATACACATGATCATGTTGTTCAAACTATTAAAGATAATATATCACGACTTCATTGTTTACATTTAATGTTCGTAAACATGGATGTTTACATTATGTTATTTTGGACTTTCGGGACATGCCAACCGACCAAATTGAATATTTTCAGTATCAAAAGAATTTCTAGAGGGGCATGCCACCAACAAATTACTCATAAGACAAAGAAAGACGAGACATAAACAAACAAAATGTAAATAAACAATGATTTTCGTGGCCCGCGAAAATATCCGTGATACATTATCTTTAACGATACCTCAGTTCATCATTGTAGACAGACGGTACATGTATGCACGCTGTCAATCGTGACAGAGAATGAGAGCATCGTAATATATATTTGGTTTACCCCACGGTCTTATAATAAATCAACATTTTCAACACAGCATCTTGTTGGAATTAATTAACTTTCGAGCACAACTGTAGGACGGTTTCAGATCATGATATTTTTGATGTCTTAAAGGAGCCCGGTATTGCCACTTTTTCTCGACAGCCGGCGCCACCGCGCCACTCTCCAACCCAGGGACTAACTACGTTGTCGGCGAATTGACCCGATTTAATACGTACATTTTGTAATGCATTTTTGTAGTTCTTCTTACTGCCACGGTGGCTCCCTCTACGTCGGCAGTCAACTAACGCATTTGGGATCCAATACCGTGCTCCTTTAATGAAATCAATGTATACACTTAGTATATTAAAGTTGGACAACGAACAACGTTTTATTCCGGTCTGCAACGTAGGCCTATCACCAGTGAAGTATAAGTTGGAGAACGAGGAATGTGTTTTTCGGTCTGCAACGTATCACGAGTTATGTACAAGTTGGAGAACAGGCAACGTGTTATTTGGTCTGCAACGTATCACCAGTGAAGTATAAGTTGGAGGACGAGGAATGTGTTATTCCGGTCTGCAACGTATCACCAGTGAAGTATAAGTTTGACAACGAGCAACGTTTTATTCTGGTCTGCAACGTATCATCAGTGAATTAAAAGTTGGACAACCAGCAACGTCTTATTCCGGTCTGCCACGTGTCACCAGCGAAGCGTATAAGTTGGACAACGAGCAACGTTATATTCTGGTCTGCAACGTATCGCCAGTGACACAATGGAATTTGATGAAGTCCTAGTGGATATTGGGGAATTAGGGCGGTTTCAGATCATGGTATTTTTGTTATTCGGAGTAAAGTCAGTTGTCGCTGCCTATGGAACGAACTCGGCCATCTTCATCTATGGCATCCCAAAATACAGGTACGTTTGTTTTGACACATTAGACACTCCCATTTCCTCCCCTCTCCTATGATTCACCTGAATTTTCCAACAGTGTGAAAAATTCTTTTCTGTCGAAACTCAAAATTTATTGTATTAATGGTCCATGGACCATGTGCTCACCTGGTTGAATGTACCAACTGAGCTGAAATTTGGCAAAGCCATAGAATTTATCTCATGCATAATTCGTACCAAGTTACAACATTCTAGCTGCTGTTCTTCATGAGGTAGGCCCCTATTACATTTTCAAGATGGCCCACTGGCCACTATATTCGAAGTCGAAAAGGGTCAAAATTCGATGTACGAATAGCGGCTACAAAAATGTATACAATTTCGAGGTCAAAACATTGTAGCTGCAGTAATTTATGAGATATGGGCCAGAAGCCATTATTCAAAGATGGCCGCCTGGCGGCCATGCTTGAGGTAGAATCGTGCCGAAAATTGCTGAACAGATAGAGAGGACCAAGATAAATAATCACACCAAGTTAGAAGACTCTAAATGTAGGACATGATCAAGTAGTAGCCACGAAACGTTCCACCAAAACGGGTGTTGGCATACCCGGTGACGCATTCTCAGCCATCACCGGTGATACGTAAGATTGTACTGACTCTTGCAGAGAGGCCACGATCAAATTATCCCCACTTTGCACAATCTTGGCAGGAACCTTTCAGGTGTTCCATCCCAGAGTACGAGAATGACACGTACTCGGTCCAGAGTGAGGCCCACCAGAGTCTAATAAATAATACCATCCCGCCGGGGTCGAAATGTACCATCTACGACCAAGGCCTGAACGAGACCAAGTGTTCATCGTATGTTTACGAGGAGAATTATTTTAGGCCGTCAGCTGTTATGGAGGTAAGAAGAATGACAAAAAGCGTGCGGTAGTTGCCAACTTGGCATCTGCTGCCCCCTTATAAAGCCCGACAATATGTGTTAGGTGTTGTATCTCGCGACGGCTCACGTAACCTTGGACCGTCGTATATTCATGCTCGCGACAGACTGTTCAAATCTATCTATTTGAATGGCCTCAGTTACCACTAAGGCATGGAGAGTGTTGCTACACATAAAAGAATGAGTTGAAGCATGTTTCCTTACCTGACGAAGGGTTAGTCACGCTATAACAGCTCGTTGAACTTCTCAAGTGATGAAAGTATGGCGGCCATTTTTGTTATTGGTATCAGTCCACTTCGGTGTACCATTGTCTGTATATAGGTTGGACAGGACACCAGTCTTATCAAGGTGGGGAGGGAGAAAGAGTCACCTCATGCATATAGTGGGACTTTAAAA
Source organism: Notospermus geniculatus (assembly GCA_002633025.1). Taxonomy (NCBI): domain Eukaryota; kingdom Metazoa; phylum Nemertea; class Pilidiophora; order Heteronemertea; family Lineidae; genus Notospermus; species Notospermus geniculatus. The sequence goes on from NMRB01001453.1 coordinate 31,917, forward strand.
GTCTTAGGAAACTAGTTTGACAATAATGGCTTGCTGCAGGCCTCGAAGATGGCATGTTTTTAAAGCTGACGTGAACGAACGAAAAGCCCCCATGCGACGAGCAAGAGAATTACAAACGCCCTGCAAACGCCTCAAACGAAGGCTCAGAACATGATAGACCCCACGAGGCCAGGAGGGCGCCACCTTATTTGCCTTCAGGGAACAGAGCTGTCAACATCTCCGGATACCTCTTACACTACTCAAAGAAAAAAAAGTAGTCATTTAGACGGGATTCGAACCGTCGATCTTTTGATGTGTAATCCACCGCTCTGTCCACTCGGCCAACGAACCGGCTGACAGAGACATGATTTGTGTTTGTCATAGACGTAGACCTTCGACTTGCGTAATAATACTACGAATAAGAGAAAATATGCGAAGTGTTCCAACAAGTTCGTCGGCCGAATGGGGAACACGGTGGAACAGAGATAACAAGGCGCGGGTTCGATTCCCTGATGGGTCAAACTTTTTTCTTTCAAAAAAAGTGTTCAGCAGGAGCTCCCCAGAGGATGTTGACACCTTGACAGCTCAGAGACAAATAAGGTGGCGCCCTCCTGGCCTCGTGGGGTCTATCATGTTCTGAGCCTTCGTTTGAGGTGTTTGCGGGGCGTTTGTAATTCTCTTGCTCGTCGCATGAGGGCTTTTCGTTCGTTCACGTCAGCTTTAAACTGCAAAATTCAATTTTGCGTCGGATTTTTTCTTCACTTTATGAATGAGGTCTCTGTACTGATGGCATCATGTCAGGCTCTTGTCCTTGGCTGCCTTTGGTATGAATTAAGTTCCTTGTGATTTAGAATTAGCGCAGTGTTTGCTAATTTGGTGCGTCGCGGACGTGACGTGTGCGATGTCAAGTCCGTGATACATCATGTTTAAAAAATGAACTTTCTACCAGGGCATAGACGAACAAGATGACAGAGGATTTTGGTTACTTTGGTTACACCAGTTGCAGCGACAGCACTGAATAAGTGAAAAAAATATGACCTCCGAGACCAACCTCGTTCCCAGAGATTCATTGAGCTCGGGCCGAGGTTGTATGTCGCTCCACTAATCTCTGGAGACGGCTACGGACTACTTCGGGTTTCCAAGGCACGTGTGTTACACACGGCGCATGAATATATACTAATTTTTGACCGTTTCACTCCAAGTTTATATGGTGCGCCAAGTAGCCCTGTGGGTTTTCCTCAATAAATACATGTACAACAGATCACAGGACATTTTTGTGTATATTTTATACTCAATTTATTTCCATGCATCTGCGGTAAAAATCCGGTCTACAATTGCACGATGCCACAAATCACATGTAAGGCGCGAAACGGCCAGCCGCCTCCAGTAGTGGAGCGACATAAAACCTCGGCCCGAGCGTAAAGGGCTCCGCACACTGGCGACTAAAATGGGGGGCGACTACCGATGCGACTACTACGTCGCCTGCCGTAATTACCTTTGCGGTCGATCAATGATGTCATCCACGACATCACTGATCTTCCAAAGAAGCATTTGTCGCAAACAAGTCAACAAAAACTAAAAAATCTGTAAAATGTTCAGTCGCTTCTGTGGTCGCAAGGCCGGTCGCCTACAAAATCGCTCGAAAAAATCGCTAGTGTGCGGTGCCCTTAACGAATCCATGGGTACGAGATTGGACCCCCTAAGACCCCCTCTCTCGTTTTAAGTTCGATTTAGTATGCGACAAGACGATGTACCGAAGTATTTTCAATACAGTCTTCATGTTAGGCCATCTATTAGGAAGTCTTGTGGCTGGAGAACTATCTGACAGGTAAACTGATTTAACCATCTTTTGGTGTTTGTTCACTTTAGCATCATATTCCTTAAAGCTGACATGTCTGCATTACCCCAGGGCTTTGGCTGAATAAAACGATACCTGCCGCGAAACGTGCTGTGCAGCGGCAGGTACATGTAGATGAAGTTCAAACATCGAGGTCCTTCATCAAACACCTCTCAGACCACCATTACCCTAAATACCTCATAGGTGTCGCTGTCATTTGAATGAAAGCCGTCGAGCTGGAAGGGTGGCGACTGCTCCACAGGTCAGCAAAAGTACACTCTTAGTCAATAATAAATGCCCAGCTAATTTTCCGGCATATCTCAATGAATATTTTTCATAGCCACGTTTTCTTTTCATGCGCATAATCTAGGGCCACTAGGACACCTTTTAACACCATAAAACTTGAAATCATTACACAACTGTGTTTTTGGCAAAAGTTTGAAATTTGGCCAAAATATCATGTTTTTTTAATACTCACTTGTTCGGGTTGAAACTGGCACTGTTTTGAAGCCAGTCTGTTTCTGGACAATACAATTTTTTAAAATTCAAAATTGAGCAACTTTGTGACGATTTATGATGATTTTTCTGTCGAGTAAAATCCCCGCAGTTCCAGTTGACTCCGAGCCACATTTTATTAATACCCCAATCACGTGCCCTAATTCAGTAAGTCTATTGAAGGCCTATTCAAACCGGGGCCTATTCAAACATTTATGTTGATCCCAATAACAGGTTACGCAGGTGTTTATGACTGTCACAAGGCCTGCATCAATGGGAGTTGACCACGATTACCCAGTGCAACTTACACCGGTGTGTCAGTCACCAAGTTGGCCTATTGTGAGAGACACGATTCATAATTTCACAAGGGGTCCATTACTCCATGTCAGTCGCTCCTTTTGTGGTTGAGAGGCTAATAAATATTCACGACTGGGTAATGCTAAAACCCTGTGCCTTGAGTGCCTGGAACGAATGGCAAGAACTGGGAAAACCATTTTACAAAATCATCTGTAACTTTGCTTTAAATGGGAATTTTAGCATTCCGAAAAGTTCATAAGTTCCAATTGTCCACTGTATACGTCAGCGGGAACATTAACGTATGAACTTATGATTTGACTAAATTTGACTGATCTTTTCATCCGACATTGTGCCGTTTCTCAACCTGGTTATATATAGGGGTGTTCTTCTTACTTGATAAGACCGTGCACCACAGACAATAGGGTCAAGCCTAGGCCTATACACTGTACATGTAGATTCAACTATAAGCAGCTATAGACAGGTTGCGAAATTAGCGGCCGCCATCTTTTTTGTAGACTTGGCCGAATTTTCGAACTTTTTCAAATATAATTCGGATATATTTTATTAGCTGCTTGCTTGCTAAAATATCTTTATGCAATTCTAGTGGCTTACTGTATGGCCTTTCTTTCTTGAACATCTGAGTCTCTGACAGTGCAAAATCCCACTGAAAAAACCCAAGCAACGGCAAAAGTCTACAGAAAAGATGGCGGCCACTAATTTCGCAACTTGTCTATTGACGACTAAGCACTAGCGAAAAGTAGCCCTCAACACTCCCTAACAGAAAACACAAAAAATAACCATGATATGTCAAAACGGATATTCCAACTTACCTGCATAACGTCAATCACTTTGTAAACTCCAAAAGGACAGATAAAATCCAATTTACATGCCATTCTCACCAAGTTCCTAACCCTTCCGCCATTTTTGTTCCACTGACCAACGCCCCTGAGTGCATGACTCCATACTAGGCCTACCATGTCAACAAGTTGCCCTGATGCCCTTTATTGAACCCGAAATAGATCTGGTTAGCTCAATCGGGTACATCGTCCGCCCTTTCGATTACGCATGATCGATTCGCCAACCTCTTTCTGTACGCGCCACCAGGACTGCTTGCTTGCATGATGACAATTCCGATCGCTTTATTACCTCATGGAGATCTTCAAAACCACAACACCTTTATTGTGGATCGGCGTCGTTGTATGCAAGTACATGTAGTCACATTGTGGCGCAAGTAGAAAGAGGTTGGCGAATCGATCATAGGGTTGTGGGTTCGAATCTCGGTACCATAACAGATTATTTTTCGTTTTTTCTCATTTGGAAGCTGTGCTGAGATCTTTCCTCATCAGGAGCGTGGTGGCAAGTGAAACCAACTGTGACCATCCGAGAGGGTGTATCATTTTCAGAGGTAGTTTGGAAGTGCCTTGCGGCTGTTCGTAATTTCTACCTCTGCCGCTTGGGGTTTATATCTATTAAGTTCAGCTTTAAAAATGCAACAAGCAGTCCCAAAATTTCCCATGATGCCTTGAGCGTGCGGTGACAGGTCAGGACGAGGTACGAGCACCACCTGTCGTGACAGTGTAAAATAATCTACCAAACAAACTATCACTTGTTTCAGGTTTGGCCGTCGGAAGTCCATTCTAGTTTCCGTACTTATTCAAGGTGTCGCTGCAGTCGCAAGCGGCTTAGCTCCAGATATTTACACACTCACTGTGTGCAGATTCCTCTTCGCCGTAGGTGGAATAGTGAGCTACATGTCACTTTTTGTCCTAGGTACGGCAAAACAATGGGATACCTGCCGAACTAGCACTAATAGATGTCTCTAGTAGTAACAAGGTTAGAATGAAGAGTGAGAATGTATTGTCAAAACAGTTTTTTTGCCTCGAACTCGTTTATCATTTGATTAATCATACAACATGCAGCGAGAGATTATTTTCTGTTTGGATAATTAATAAAATGGCCAGGAGTTAAGATATTTTTCATGAGCAGTTAAAGCTCCACTCGTATGAGAAATGACTCAAAAAGTGAACCAATTGTGACATTCTTTCCCTTTACACCGGCACAGCAAAATGAGTCGGAAGTCGCACAGATTCACGTTTACGATTTTCTTACTCACATTTCCTCACGTTTACGATCTTCTTACTCACATTTCCTCACGTTTACGATCTTCTTAATTACGTTTCCTCACGTTTACGATATTCTTACTCACATTTCCTCACGTTTACGATCTTCTTAATTACGTTTCCTCACGTTTACGATCTTCTTCTCACGTTTACGATCTTCTTACTCACGTTTCCTCATCTTTGACAGTGATGGAAATAACAGGACCGTCGAAGCGACAAATTGTTGGAACTTGTAACAAGTTTATTTTTGGGTTTGGTTCCCTCTCACTGGTGCTGTTTGCGTACTTCATAAGAAACTGGCGCCATCTTTTGCTGGTTACCGGAAGCTTGTTTGCCTTACTCGTGAGTTACTGGTGGTATGTACCTTAACGACTTTCTGTTTGCACTCTTGATGCCAATATAAGTGATGGACGTTGCATGGCATTTAATCTCTTTCGGGCTTGACTGCCGATGAATAACCGGGAAGTACATGTAATCACAAGTGAGACATTCACGAGGATATGAGAGATTTCCAACTGCCTTTTCCTAACACTTTGAAAATACTATAATAAAATTCAACACAGAGGGGCTTGTTTACATTCAATTTTTGTAAACATGGATGGTTTGGGACATTCATTCAATGTTTGTAAACATGGACTTTTGGGACATGCCAACCCAACAAATTGAAACTTTGGGTATCAAATGAATTTCTAGAGGGGTATGCCACCAACGAATTACTCATGACATTAGACAATGAAAGACTCGACAAAAACAAACAAAATTTGAACAAATAATAATTTTCATGACCTGCGAAAATGCCACGAAAATTATTTACCCGTGATACATTATCTTTACGAAAGAAGACGTTCCTCTCTCATTGTGATTTGATTGAAGGGAGTAAGAAACGAAAGTGGAAAATAAGAAGTGGGAAATTTTGCACTTTTGCGCGAAGTTTTGAATTTCTCAAGTTGGGAGAATTTTTTTCCCATTTTGAGAAATATCGCCCGAAAAATCAGACAAAAGGTCATGTCATTCTTCCAGTTCGAGAAATTGAAAAATTACCGCAAAATTCCAAAAAAATCCCATTTTTTCTCCACTTTTATTTCTTACTCCCTTATTACTAATATTTCAGGTTTATCCCTGAATCTGCCAGATGGTTACTTACAAGGAGAAATTACAAGGAATCAGAGAAGGTCATAAGGAAGATGGCTCGGATGAATCGCACAAAAGTACCGGCTAAACTCAAAATGGAACTCTCAGCAGAACACCTTGAAGGGAAAAGAGAAGACTTTCTAAAGCTTCTTCGAAACAGAACATGTATGATCCGGCTTGTTATTGTGGCTTTGAACTGGTGAGTTCACAACATAAGTTTGGTATCCGATATGCTGTCTTCTTTTCAGTTGAAGGGCACGGTTTTCCTTCCCTTCAATTTCAACTTATTCTCTATATAACCTTTACAAAGGTAATAGAGGCAACAGCATGCCCGCGTTAAATGGAGACCTCTATTGACAATGTTGTTAACTACCATTTATCAACCTCGCCCCACGTAGAATAACTCTCGTTCCTAGGGTATCCACGTACATTTTGGTTCCCGAAGCCACCGCTAGGGCTAGAAGGCTTCGGCTCTTGCTGACATCTTAGCGACAAAAATTTGTCGCGGATCTATTTACAGATAATTTTGTTGACATCACGGGTTACTTTTAGAATGGGGTACCCGTAGCCACGTGGGTGCTAAATGTAATCGAACATGCCGAATCACGCAGAATGGCAACAGCAAGGAAGTTTCTTGATGAGAATGTTTGTATGTGTTGCAGATCTGTAACAAAAGCTCAAAATCATCGCCGTTTTTTTGGACCGGGGGAGAATGAAATTTTACGGGAAAATGGACTCCTACAATGACGTCAGCAATAAAATGGCAGCCAGAGCCGAAGCCTTCTTGCCCTAGCGGTGGCTTCGGGAACCAAAATGATCCACGTATGCATCGCATTGTAATCATACATGTACATTCTCCAACACTGGGGCAAAAGGCAAACTACGGAATTGGAGAATGATGCAATCACCGCTGGTGTGGCTTTATGGGCAATCCTGTTGGAAGAAAAAAGTGCCAGGAGTGCCTGTTTCCGATCAGTATCTCCTGTCGAATCTTTTTTGCCCGTCAGTTTCTGATTCAACTTTCTATTTCAGGACTGCCCTGTCGGCGGCATATTATGGCCTATTGTTGAATTCTGGCAATCTCTCCGGCAACCTTTACACGAACTATCTTGCCATAGTTCTGGTCGGAATGCCTGCCTACTTCTTCGCTTTCATCGCACCTTACAAATTCGGACGAAAGAAGCCTCATGTATTTTGCATGATCCTTGCTGGGGGAACATTGATTGCCTCGATTTTCGTCGTGTTTTTAGGGAGCGAAGGTGAGAATGAACTTACATGTACATGTATACATGTATGTATCCAAATAGTAAAAAAATGAGCTGGGAGTGTGTGCGAGGTAGAATTTCTGACCGCCACTTCCGTTTTCAACCTCACTACCAGGAGTAGGGCCTACGGGCAAAAATTTCCTGGATCGAGGTTGATTTGCGCGCATTGCTTCCCAGTGCCACCACCAGGGGATGGACCCCTGGCGATGGTATCAGGGACCAACACGTGTTTTTCAACCTCAATCTAGGAAATATTTGCCTTACTCCTGATAGTGAGGTTGAAAACGGAAGTGGCCGTCAGAAATTGTACTATTCATCGTTTCGACGACCCGCCGCCATCTTGGTTTCCACGGAGATTTCTTCGAACCCGCGCATGCGCACTTTTCTGGTAGGCAAAACAACGCAAAGTGATTGTTCAAGAGATACGAATTTGCCCCACTCACGTACTGTGTCCCCCAAAACCTGCGCGAGATTGCCTACCAGATGTAACTGCGCATGTGCAGTTTGGAAGAAATTCAAGATGGCGGGGGGCCGTCGAAACGATGAATAGACATGGCCCATTGATTACGGGGCTATGTTTGCCAAGTTGGTTTTTGCATCCCAATGTTTTGAAATCCTCCTTGTGTGAAAACCAGAAAGTTTAACATAACAATTGACCCCTCATCTTGTAGCTAATTACCAGTAGACTTAACCTGTGTAAACAGCATGGCGTGTATCTCGTCAACACAGGTGTGCAGACCGATAGAAGTTGAAATTTTAGTTCCAAAGTTTCCATAATGCACGTTTTTGCCGTGGACAAGCATTGGAAACTGTTGCGTCGTGACGCCAATGACGTAACGTCACGCCCGCCGCACACACGAATTTTGACCATTTTTCTGATGATTGCCTCAATAAAATCACTCTTTTCTAAATCTTCGATCATTTGGGTTCCAAAATTTTTGGATTGCCAATATCCAGAAGTAATCCTCTTTCCAAATGCCAAAAAGAAATAAATTATTGGCACGCTAAATCTGATTTCTGCTAAGATCTTTAGGAGATGGTCGAAAACTGGACCGGGTGTCCCGTTATTTCTGGGCAATGTCTATAGGGGCGCTGCGATCGTGCGAGATGTGAAATCGGTGTATTGTCCTGCGTTTCTCCAAGGTGCCGCTCGGGTTAAAATTTCAAGCCATATCAACATTCCCTTTCAGGAGTTCCGTGGATACTAACGGCGCTCTCGGCCATCGGCTGGGCAGGAGTAACAGCGGCCTTCTCTTCCATTTACATTTACACCGCGGAACTGTTCCCGACATCTGTGAGGCAAAGGTGTATGGCGTTCTGTTCCACGTGTGCCCGGATTGGCAGTGTGATTGCTCCGTACATTTCAGATCTTGTAAGCTCATCTCTAGTGTCTTGATCTCGATCTTGCATAAATATTGCATATTCCTGTATTTCTTGTCGGTTTCTCCATCTGGGCTGACGCCAAAGAATTATTGGCCCTGGTCAGTACCGGTATGGATATACATGTAGGCCATCACAAGCTGCTCGCGTTCCTCATTTGGATTGGATCTTTTACTTACCATCGCAAATGCACAAGATCCAAGGCACCACGGCTTACTGCCCCATGCAACTGACTGAAGAACCCTCTGTATTGAATTTTCCGATATTTTCAAAGTATTATGAGGTCCCATAGCCTCGGGAAGGTCCCCAAAATGCTGGCCTGATACGTAACGTGGCCTAAGAATCAAAGCCTAGTTTTCAGCACACACTGAAAAACTGCAGGCAGAACTCTAATGCATTCAGATAGAGCATAGTACATTTTACACTACACTAACGTCGGACGACGTGAGCACTTTCTGAATTCAATGGGGTGGCGTTAATAACTCTCTAACCTACTCTAAACTCCCACTTACATGTACCTGTCCCATTCCTGAACTCGGAAAAAAATGACTAAGTCCTAAGTTGAAGATAATGGGGTGGGGGTATGGTCAGAAACAGTAACGTCCTGTCCACTTACTTGTCCCACTCCCGAGCCTGGCAAAGAATGACAGCCTGCGATATCTTCAACTTAGGATTTGGTCATTTTTTCCGAGTTCAGGAATGGGAAAGGTAAGTGGGAGTTTAGAGTATACATACGTAGCAAAGCCAATGCCGCTGCGGACGTGGGAATCTCAAATTGCTTTCGAAATATTTTTCTTTACGCAGGGTCAACTGATTGAGAGCCGGTTTAAGAACGCCCTTCCTCTGATCGTCCTGGGAACTCTGTGCCTGACTGCTGGTTTCCTGTGTATATTCCTGCCTGAGACATATGAAAAATATTTGCCGGAAACGATAGATGACGCTGCATTGATGGGAAGGTACGTGTGATGATTCTGATGGTGGTAAAAATACCGTAATCTGAGATGCAACTGGCGGGAAACTAGGGGAAACTGCAAAGCAGCTCAGAAAATAACTGTTGTGGACCTACAAGGCCATGTAGATTTAGCGGAATCAGCAGATCTGGCGGATATAGCGGATTCTGTATAAAATTGAATAAAATTTGATAATAAATTGAAATTAAAGCCCCACAGTATTGAATTTTACGATATTTTCAAAATGTTAGGAGAGAGCACAAAGAGGTCTCATAGCCTTGTGAAGGTCCCCAAAATGCTTGTCTGATACGTACTTCAGAGAATCAAGGCCTAGTTTTCAGCACACATTAGAACAAGAGGCCCATGGGCCTTGCGCTCAGCTGACATTTGATGTCTCTGTTTGATAGGCTAAGGCATAGGCCTAAGAGGTAGGGCCTACTGCACACATATTATTGCGCTGCACTTCTTTTCAACATGGCGGTGGCTGATCGATACTAGAGGGTGTTATTCGTAACGCCCTCTAGTGTCAAGAATGACTCCGAGGTCGCCAGACCGAGGATCTGGCACGGAGCGCAACTTTCATTGTAATTGCTTATTCCGAAAATTCAAAATAAGGGGAGCTTCGCTGATTGGCTAGTCACTACCAATGCATCATGGGTCTCAAAAGTTGGTGACGTAGGCTGAAGTTTTAATTTAATTTTCAATTTAATTTATTCGTGTATTTAAGAACAAAGATAAGATAATCATAAAATAGTACAAACAAAAATGTTGCATGCTTTTTTGCACTGATTGTGCATGCATGCAGTGCAGTGTAGTTGTGTTCTACGTCATTGTCGGTAGATTGTCCGCCATGATGGTTTTACAAGTCAAAGTAACCATATGGACCAGACTCTAAAATTGGAAATTTATTGGAAATTGCAAGAGTCTGGTGGCACCAGACTAGAGGACTACATGTAGCTCGGGGGCAAGTCCACGGTAAATTCGGGATATTTTTTTACTTGTTCAGTGCGGCCTCTGCAACTTGGCACCAAAGGACCAAAGGGAGACATGCGAAAAATATTGCCCGGCGGGCACAAGTTGTCTGAGTTGTAGCACCGTCTGTTAATACACGGTGACACTACGCTATATCGCAGGCCCCTGTAGAGCAATAGTGAGCTCAGAACACGTATCTAACCAAAAAAAACACGACTTTGTAAAAAAACACCCCGAACTCACGAATTTATGAGCTCGTGGTGTGTTTTTAGATACGTGTTGTGTTTTTTAGATACGTTTGGTTAGAAAAGTGTTCTTAACTCACTGATAGCTCTACAGGCGCCTGTAAAGTGATTGTAAGCTAATAGTACCCTGTAACCTCAATGCATTTTCCATTTGGTTAAAGGCACCATTAGCTTAAAGCCATTTTATGAAACAGGCCCCTGGGCATTATAATAGAATAAATCGGTCAGTAGTTAACTAAAAGTGAACTAAGAGCTAAGTAATATAATAGTTAACTTGAAGTTATAGGGGTTCAAGTTGACTATTTTTTCAGGGTTATCCTGGGGTTATCTTGGTGTCAACGTTAACTATGAGATTTGACCTCACCCATTGTATTTACACAACATCTCCAGGTAGGCCTACCTTCCTAGGGATTTCAAGGAGCAGCTCATGCATTCAGCGCATCACTTCATATTTCCATCCCATCTAAGAGTAATGAATGGCGAGGACTCGGTTGAGAATCGAACCCGCGGTCACTTGATCAAGGCCAAACAACTGGCATCTGACCACTGAGAAGTATTTGGATCAGGGTCTGTTTTGAAATTTAGATATCATCAAAAAGTTTGATATTAATGATTATATCATCTATTTATCGTTTCGTCTGATGTAGGCCTAAAGGGTGTTAGCATAAAATCAACACCGAAAATATATAGCCATTGAGAAAGATGACAAAAATATCATCTCTTATCAAACCACGCTGTGACCACCATTGTTCAGTTCTATTTTCAGTAATATAAAGAATCAATACTGATTTTATGTCTTTATTTCATGAAAAGAACAATTGTTGAATGCACCAAAGGCAGAAGACGTCCTCCCCACAGATGTGGTCAGAGGACTCGGCAGAATCAGATGGAGTGTAAACCATGGCTAAGGAATGGCATGATCCGGTCAGAGTTCTTCTTCTTGAGAACCTCAGATCAGGACATTTCCCTTGACAACACACCGAGATTCGTCGTCACTCCAAGAATAAGGTCATAAAACAAGCCTGGCGGCGTAAATGGTTCACGTGGAAAGAGTTTGAAATAAAGAATGTTCGCACAAACACACAAAACTGCCTTCGATACAAGAGCACGAAGTGTAAGTGCTCAACCTGATAGGCCTACTGCTACACTATAAAACAGTCCATGGACAGAAGTTGTCATAGCCTGCGCAAAGTGCATTCAATTCAGGCCAACACACCGACTGAAGAAAGTAAATCAATCCTCCCTCTCCATCACGATGAAACAAAACAAGTCCAACCCAGTACTCGCACAAAAAGGGTGAGTGGTGATAATCCACGGCTCGTCGTAATGAAAACGCTCATAATGCACCATGGCTAAAGATAGAGACTGACCTCAAACCACTTCTAAATATAAATCCACGTGCTTCTCAACCTCGGCGCCACATCGAGGTCGAACTAATTACACAAACCATCGTATAGG
>NMRB01001453.1:49091-62441 GCA_002633025.1 Notospermus geniculatus
TACACTCCTCATCGCAGTGTTTTGTTTCGCTCCGTACCTACGCTTCACAAACCACTGCTTCGAATGGCCGGTATTCCGCCGATTTACCGCCAGATGGCACCACTGCTGTCCAACCAATCAGCGCCCGCCATCAGGCTGCAACTGAGCAAAATCGTAAAACTTTCTCCAGCGTGACAGCGGGAACAGTAGTGGTGCCATCTGGCGGTAAATCGGCAGAATACCGGCCATTCGAAGCAGTGGTTTGTGAAGCGTAGGTACGGAGCGAAACAAAACACTGCGAGAGGAGTGTAGTATGGAGAAGAAAGAAGCACTTCAATTTCACGATGCACGGATGTGTCAGAAAAAGGTAATTTTTATGCAACCGAGCGCGAGTTGTTTACAACTCATATTAACTGGTAGTTGTATTATGAATTTCTCAAAAAATGACAATAGCATGAATAATGCGACTTGATTAAAATTTATTGACAACGATATTAAAAAGGTTTCCAATCGAATGCACCAGAAATCTGGACCGGAGAGAAAGTCCGTTGGCGTTACTGTGTGTCGTTCCTTGTGCTCTATGTTGGATATCTTGAAGTTGGGGTGAATCATACTTTACGAAGTTTAATATACATTTTTTTAGAACCATGTCCTTTCGTGGGACATCTGGGACGAAAACATAGCCAACCATGTATCAATATGAAAATTTAATTGAAACATGGGATGCAGCCATCTGGCCTAATTTTAATTTCAGCGGCCTTTGGAACTGATCTACATATAAATTCGTTGTTGATGAAAACAATGTATATATGGATACCAAGCATCATACAATGGAATGAACCCCACGAGATACACATGATCATGTTGTTCAAACTATTAAAGATAATATATCACGACTTCATTGTTTACATGAAATGTTCGTAAACATGGATGTTTACATTATGTTATTTTGGACTTTTGGGACATGCCAACCGACCAAATTGAATATTTTCAGTATCAAAAGAATTTCTAGAGGGGCATGCCACCAACAAATTACTCATAAGACAAAGAAAGACGAGACATAAACAAACAAAATGTAAATAAACAATGATTTTCGTGGCCCGCGAAAATATCCGTGATACATTATCTTTAACGATACCTCAGTTCATCATTGTAGACAGACGGTACATGTATGCACGCTGTCATGACAGAGAATGAGAGCATCGTAATATATATTTGGCTTACCCCATGGCTTTATAATAAATCAACATTTTCAACACAGCATCTTTTTGGAATTCATTAATTTTCGATCACAACTGTAGGACGGTTTCAGATCATGATATTTTTGATGTCTTAAAGGACCACGGTATTTCCACTTTTTCTCGACAGCCGGTGCCACCGCACCACTCTCCAAACCAGGGACTAACTACGTTGTCGGCGAACTGACCCGATTTACTACGTACATTTTGTAATGCATTGTTGTAGTTCTTCTTACTGCCGCTAGGTGGCTCTCTCTACGTCGGCAGTCAAATAACGCATTTGGGATCCAATACCGTGCTCCTTTAATGAAATCAATGTATACACTTAGTATATTAAAGCTGGACAACGAACAACGTTTTATTCCGGTCTGCAACGTAGGCCTATCATCAGTGAAGTATAAGTTGGAGAACGTGGAATGCGTTTTTCGGTCTGCAACGTATCACGAGTGATGTATAAGTTGGAGAACAAGCAACGTATTATTTGGTCTGCAGCGTATTACCAGTGAAGTATAAGTTGGAGGACGAGGAATGTGTTATTCCGGTCTGCAACGTATCACCAGTGAAGTATAAGTTGGAGGACGAGGAATGTGTTATTCCGGTCTGCAGCGTATTACCAGTGAAGTATAAGTTGGAGGACGAGGAATGTGTTATTCCGGTCTGCAACGTATCACCAGTGAAGTATAAGTTTGACAACGAGCAACGTTTTATTCTGGTCTGCAACGTATCATCAGTGAAGTATAAGTTTGACAAGAGCAACGCTTTGTTCTGGTCTTCAACGTATCATCAGTGAATTAGAAGTTCGACAACCAGCAACGTCTTATTCCGGTCTGCCACGTATCACCAGTGAAGCATAAGTTGGACAACGAGCAACGTTATATTCTGGTCTGCAACGTACCGCCAGTGAAGTATAAGTTCTAGAACGAGGAAAGTTACATTCCGGTCTGCAACGTATCACCAGTGACACAATGGAATTTGATGAAGTCCTAGTGGATATTGGGGAATTAGGGCGGTTTCAGATCATGGTATTTTTGTTATCGGGAGTAAAGTCAGTTGTCACTGCCTATGGAACTAACTCAGCCATCTTCATCTATGGCATCCCGAAATACAGGTATGCATTTGTTTTGACACATTCGACATTCCCATTTCCTCCCCCTTTCTATGATGCACCTAAATTTTCCAACAGTGTGAAAAATTATTTTTCTGTCGAAACTCAAAATTTATTGTAAATATGGTCCATGGACCATGTGCTCACCTGGTTGAATGTACCAACAGAGCTGAAATTTGGCAAAGCCATAGAATTTACCGCATACATACATGTATTCGTACCAAGTTACAACATTCTAGCTGCTGTTCTTGATGAGGTATTGGCCACTGGCCACTATATTTGAAGTCGAAAAGTGTCAAAATTCGATGTACGAATAGAGGCTACAAAATTGCATACAATTTCGAGGTCAAAACATTGTAGCTGCAGTAATTTATGAGATACGGGCCAGAAGCCATTTTTCAAAGATGGCCGCCTGGCGGCCATGCTTGAGGTCGAATCGTGCCGAAAATTGAACAGATAGAGGGGACCTAGATAAATAATCACACCAGGTTAGAACACTCTACATGTAGGTCATGATCAAATAGCCACAAAACGTTCCACCAAAGCGGGTGTTGGCATACGGTGAGGCATTCTCAGCCATTACACCGGTGACACTTAAAGACAATGTATCACGGATATTTTCGTGTGCCACGAAAATCACTGTTTATTTACATTTTGTTTGTTTACCTCTGGTCTTTCTTTTTCTTATGAGTAATTTGTTGGTGGCATGCCCCTCTAGAAATTCTTTCGATACCGAAAGTATTCAATTTGATGGGTTGGTATGTCCCAAAAGTCCAAAATATCATAATGTAAACATCCAAGATACAGAATAGCACAAAATTGACACACAAAATGATAATAAGCAAGAAGTCAATCTCCAGAATTCACGAATTTTCGACCCCAACCGGGGTCTTTTTCAAGTGGAACTTTACAATCTGAAACTCTAGAATAGACTGAGTCTATAGGCTCAGTCTATTCTAGAGTTTCAGATTGTAAAGTTCCACTTGAAAAAGACCCCGGTTGGGGTCGAAAATTCGTGAATTCTGGAGATTGACTTCTTGCTTATTATCATAATGTAAACATCCATGTTTACAAATAATGAATGTAAACAATGAAGTCATGATACATTATCTTTAAGATTGTGCGGACTGTCGTAGAGACGCCATGATCAAATTATCCCCACTTTGCACAATCTTTGGGTGAACCTTTCAGGTGTTCCATCCCAGGGTACGATAACGACACGTACTCGGTCCAGAGTGAGGCCCACCAGAGTCTAATAAATAATACCATCCCGCCGGGGTCGAAATGTACCATCTACGACCAAGGCCTGAACGAGACCAAGTGTTCGTCATATGTTTACGAGGAGCATTATTTTAGGCCGTCAGCTGTTATGGAGGTAAGAAGGACAACAAAACGCGTGCGGTACTTGGCATCTAAATTACTAATATGCTGCCCGCTTAAGGCTGCTTTTCCACGAGACGGTTGCGGACGCGGTTTCGGTGGCGGGAGCGGGTACGGGTGAAACTGCTAAAGGGAAATACGTTGGATCGATTTTTTCCACCCGCGCCCGCCTCCAATTCCGCGCCCGCAAACGTCTCGTGGAAAAGCAGCCTAAAGGCCCGTTTCCACAGAAGCGGTAGCGTGAGCGTTTTGACGCTTCGCCCATTGTTTGGAAGCAGAGCGGCGGAAAATAACAAAGGATTTGACGCATCACGCAGCGTGAAACGCGTCTGTGGAAACGAGCCTTAAAGGTCGGGGGCCACTTGTGCGTTTCGCGCTGCGTGATGCGTCAAATCTTTTGTTAGGAAGCAGAACGGCGGAAAATAACAAAAGATTTGACGCATCACGCAGCGCAAAACGCACAAGTGGCCCGAGACCTTTAAAGTCGTATGAATCTACATGTAGTTCGACAGTAAAGACATGTCTACACAGTGTGCCAGGACTCGCGCAAAACGTGTTTTGAAAATATTTTAGAAATGTTGCAGAAGAAATGTCATGTGAATTCTTCTGTTTCAAAAACATTTTCAAAATACATGTATGTTTTGAATTGTTGCAAGTCTGTCCACACTGTGCAACAATCACAAAACAAAGTTGTTTCAGATTTGTTGCTACCAAGAATATATAAGTACCAAGAATGTACAACTTAGTAATCAATCAAAAGGATGGGCATTAAGTTACGTTTTCTGATAATAGAGGGCGTACGGTAATTATAGGCCTTCTAATTAAATAACCAATGTTTAGATTTAAGGGTTGTTGACTGAATTGTATTATTTAGAATATCGTCAATATTCTTATGTAAAGTTACAGACATATTATTGGCGTACAATTTTTTTTTTGATTTTGGTGAAACCATGGATTTGTTGTTTAGGTCAGAGTGCCCGACCCTGAGATCAAGTACGATATCAATTTGTCGAAAATATGGTCCATTCAAAACTACTCTGTAGCTCGGTTATTTCTGAGTGCATATAACTGCGGGAGGTGTAATTTTGTTCGTAATGATCTTCTCTACACAATAATCCTTCACAAATTAAGATCCCTTCGGTTACAGGTTCACCAAAGGCAAATTAGTAAACTCACTTTTGGCACATATTTTGAGTTGTACATTCTTGGTACTTATATATTCTTGTTGCTACTCAATGTTTTTAGAAATGTTTTGGAAATGTTGATGGTGTAGACAGGCCTTTATGGCTTGCTACAGGCCTCCACAATGGGTCCATAATATGTGTCCCGGGACTATGATACCAAATGATAGTCCGTCGGAGTATATCCGTAGAGTTGAATGGCCATCTGACTATAATAATTATGATTTATAGTCCCCGCACTATAGTATCGGGGACTGTATCAGCTACTACACCGGGACACATAGGTACCGGGACACATAGGTGCCGGGACACAAAGGTACCGGGAAACATAGGTACCTGGGTACTGGGGGGACACATACATGTAGGTACCGGGACACAAAGGTACCAGGAAACATAGGTATGACCCCCTCCAGAATGGCATGTTTTTTAAGCTGCAAAATTCAATTTTGCGTCGGATTTTTGTCCACTTTATCAATGCTGTCTCTGTACTAATGGTATCATTACATGTCAGGCTCTTGTCCTTGGCTGCCCCTGCTATGAATTAGGTTCCTTGTGATTTATAATTAGCGCAGTGATTGCTAATTTGGTGCGTCGCGGACGTGACGTGTGCGATGTCAAGTCCGTGATACAACCACACCAGTTGCAGCGACAGCACTGAATAATTGAAAAAGATATGACCTCCGAGACCGCTCTTGAGTGTGAAGGCAAAACCTAGCAAGTCACATTTTTTTAATTTTGAGAAAATGATGAAAAAGATTATCAATCTGGGATTAAGCAGTCCTTCACTGAATAAATCGATACTGTGCACAATTATTAAGTAGGCCCTACATTTAGGATATTATTCAGTGGACATGTCCTTTTCATAAAATTAACTCGGAATATTTTGGCATTGTTACTTGCAAGCTTGTTTTGAATTATTCAGACAAAAGACTTGCTAGGTTGTGGCATAACAAAGCTCCACCATTTATTCACCATGGTATGGGGACTTGCTAGGTTTTTTGCATTGCAGTTTGAGTTGCTAGGTTTTGGCTCAACAAATATCATTATCATGGCGAAGTTTTGCCATGATGACATTGAGGCTTTGGGGCATCTTTTTATAACTTCGTGTGCTTTATAAGATACATGTAAGACAAACCTAGTAAGTCCAAAAATGGTACTAACTCAATTTTTACCAAAATGTGATTTGCTAGGTTTTGCCTTAACACGTACTCAAGCGCTGACCCCCCCTCCTCTTTAAGTTCGATTTAGTATGCGACAAGACGATGTACCGAAGTATTTTCAACACAGTCTACATGTTAGGCCATCTACTAGGAAGTGTTGTGGCTGGAGAACTATCAGACAGGTAAACTGATTTTAACTATCTTTTGGTGTTTGTTCACTTTAGCATCATATTCCTTAAAGGGCCTCTAGTGGCAGTTTTTTAGTGCATATTGATATGATTACTAACACAGAATTGGTGGCATGAGGATGCAACTTGGGAATCATTTTTGAAGTAAAATTTCATCAATGTCAACATTTGATCCACAATTCATGACTTCATGGTTACTAGCGCCACCTAGTGTATAGTTGCAGTACTGATAGTAGCCTAATAGAGTTGTTATCTATTCATGACTGTCAGGGACCCAGTACTGTCAGAAAAAGGTTACATCACCCCTTATGTAATAATGCCCCCTTTTTATATAGGCCCTAAAACCACGTCAATCATGGGTATTGTATGATGGTATGATGTCTGTTCCCGTTCCAATAGAATTCAATATTGTGTGAATCGATGATCCTTATGATCATACACAGACCATTATTTTGGGTTAAATGCCCTCTGGCCTTTGCCCCTTTGCGGTCGGATGGAACACTTCTAGGCATTGCTTACGAAGGGAATTATGCTGCACTACTTTTCGAGAAGAGGATTTGGAACATTTACAATGCACTGTTCTCCCCCCCCCCCCACGTGGGGCCCCAATTCTTGCATTATCATTGTCAAACTGATGTACAGCCTGTTGATACGCCTCAATTTCTTCATTGGTGACCGCATCAGGCTGCAACCTTCTCGCTTTCATGGGCCTAGCCATTGTAATAATGTCACACACTCGGACACAGTCACCCAACTGATCTTTAGACTGATCTTCTGATAGTCATACATGACAGTCAGGGCCAATACAATGGCCTGATCATCAGCCTTGACAGTCATTGCTTACTTCTTCAGTTTCATTGTCCTCAAGAGCGGCACAAAAAAGCATTGGGGCAAGCCAGCTTTATGGAAAGACCCAATACTCGATCAACCATTAATCCACCTCAGTCGTGGTTATTGTTGGGTAACTATCTGAGCTTGGTAGGGCATACACTTTGCCAAATTATAGGGTCAATTATTACATGGTCATTGGAACATGGTGGTCAGTATNAAGCAGCTATTGACGACTACGCACTAGCGAAAAGTAGCCCTCAACACTCCCCAACAGAAAACACAAAAAATAACCATGATATGTCAAAACGGATAATATTCCAACTTACCTGCATAACGTCAATCACTTTGTAAACTCCAAAAGGGCAGATAAAATCCAATTTACATGCCATTCTCACAAAGTTCCTAACCCTTCCGCCATTTTTGTTCCATTGACCAACGCCCGTGTGCATGACCCCGTCTGCCGGATACAAAATGTACATACTAGGCCTACTCTGTCAACATGTAAGCCTGGTGCCCTTTATTGAACCCCAAATCGGTCCGATTAGCTCAGTCGGGTACGCCCTTTCAATTACGCATGATCAAAAGGTTGTGGGATTCGAAACATACATGTACCAGCACTCAAAACTTAGTCGTCAATAGCTGCCTGCAGTTGGATCTACATGTACAGTGTATAGGCCTAGGTTTGGCCCTATTGTTTATGAATGCCTACAGCATTACATGTACTTGTAAGCCCTGGGGGAATGCAAACATGTCAGCGTTAAAATCCCAGTTGCGCCTATTTTTTGCAACTTTAGAAAGTTAGGGTACTGGGTATCCTAGGGTTAGGATATCCTAGGTAATTGGGTTGTGAACATGAACTGCAGGCCCGGATCCAGAGGGGGGCACATGGGGCACGTGCCTCCCCTATTTTTTGAGCGGCAATGATTTTTTTACTGCATTTTTTTGGAAATCGTCTAGTATTTCATGTCTAAGACGCTGGGAAATCGCATCTCAGAGCTTTGACTTTTCTAATTTTCCCGGGGGAGGCCCCCGGACCCCCTTCATGTGCGCGGACCTGTGGCGCGCGTCAACTGAGGGCTTCGCCCTCCTCAGGGTTGTGCCCCCCCCCTATTTCTAAACCCTGGATCCGGGCCTGAACTGGGGAAGCGACCGCCTTCTTAAAAATGCAACAAGCAGTCCCAAAATTTCCCATGATGCCTTGAGCGCGCGGTGACAGGTCAGTACGAGGTACGAGCGCCACCTGTCGTGACAGTGTAAAATAATCTACCAAACAAAATATCACTTGTTTCAGGTTTGGCCGTCGAAAGTCCATTCTAGTTTCCGTACTTATTCAAGGTGTCGCTGCAGTCGCAAGCGGCTTAGCTCCAGATATTTACACACTCACTGTGTGCAGATTCCTTCTCGCCGCTAGTGGAATAGTGGGCTACATGTCACTTTATGTCCTAGGTACGGCAATAGTGTTCACGATTTTATACACTCTGGCGGTTATTCGCGGGATGTTCCGGTATTTACTCAGTAGAATAGACTGGTACCCGGTCATAACAATTTTACATCGGACTTTTGCATACGTTACGACCGGTCGTGCCTATCGCGTTCGTGGAATCTGGCCGATGCTGGCGCAGGTGATAAGTTTTGGAACTATTATGTTCATACCTTTCTACTTTTAACACCTTCGTGATTGGTGGATTTCCTGGGTCAAATGGAGGTCACCATTTATCTGCA
Organism: Notospermus geniculatus; assembly: GCA_002633025.1. Classification (NCBI taxonomy): domain Eukaryota; kingdom Metazoa; phylum Nemertea; class Pilidiophora; order Heteronemertea; family Lineidae; genus Notospermus; species Notospermus geniculatus. The sequence goes on from NMRB01001453.1 coordinate 57,876, forward strand.
TTCCGGTACGTTAGCCGTATTGAGAATTGAATAGATTAACATAATTCACATAAAATTTCCAAGTGACGCCACTGGCAGAATTCTTCCAAAAATGGCGGCCAATACTGGCCCTACCAAACAAGCCACGACTGCAGCGCGCAGGTTGGTAGGATCAGGTACTAGACTATCAGTAGAAATACATGTACACGTTTACGATCTTCTTACTCACGTTTCCTCACGTTTACGATCTTCTTACTCACGTCTCCTCACGTTTACGATCTTCTTACTCGCGTTTCCTCACGTTTACGATCGTCTTACTCGCGTTTCCTCACGTTACGATCTTCTTACTCGCGTTTCCTCACGTTTACGATCTTCTTACTTACATTTCCTCATCTTCGACAGTGATGGAAATAACGGGACCGACGAAGCGGCAAATTGTTGGAACTTGTAACAACTTTATTTTTGGATGTGGTTCCGTCTCACTGGTGCTGTTTGCCTACTTTATAAGAAACTGGCGCCATCTTTTGCTGGTTACTGGAAGCTTGTGTGGCTTACTCGTGAGTTACTGGTGGTACGTACCTTAAAGGGAGACATGCGAAAAATATTGCCCGGCGGGCACAAGTTGTCTGAGTTGTAGCGCCGTCTGTTAATACACGGTGACACTACGCTATATCACAGGCGCCTGTAGATATCAGTGAGTTAAGAACACTTTTCTAACCAAACGTATCTAAAAAACACAACACATATCTAAAAACACACCACGAGCTCATAAATTCGTGAGTTCCGGGTGTTTTTTTACAAACTAGTGTTTTTTGGGTTAGATACGTGTTCTAAGCTCACTAGCTCTACAGGGGCCTGCGATATAGCGTAGTGTCACCGTGTATTAACAGACGGCGCTACAACTCAGACAACTTGTGCCCGCCGGGCAATATTTTTCGCATGTCTCCCCGACTTTCTGTCTGCACTCTGATGCCAATATAAGTGATGGACTTTGCATGGCATTCAATCTCCTTTGGCCTTTGACTGCCGATGAAAAAACCGGGAAGTGATCACAAACGCAACGAGACATTCACGTGGATATGAGAGATTTCCAACTGCATTTTCCCTTTGAAAATACTACATGTAATAATAAAATTCAACACGGAGGGGCTTGTTTACATTCAATGTTTGTAAACATGGATGTTTACATTATGTTGTTTTGGACTTTTGGGACATGCCAACCCACCAAAATTGAATAATTTCGGTATCAAATGAATTTCTTGAGGGGTATGCCACCAATAAATTACTCAAAAGACATTGAAAGACTCGACACAAACAAACAAACTTTGAACAAATGATTATCGTGGCCCGCGAAAATACCCGTGATAGATTATCTTTACGAAAGAAGACGTTTCTCTCTCATTTTGATTTGATTAAAGGGAGTAAGAAACGAAAGTGGAAAATAAGAAGTGGGAAATTTTACACTTTTGCGCGAATTTTTCAATTTCTCAAGTGGGAGAATTTGTTTTACCATTTTGAGAAATATCGCCCGAAAAAACAGACAAAATGTCATGTCATTTTAAGAAAATTTCCCAATATGGGAAAAACTTCCAGTTTGAGAAATGGAAAAATTACCGCAAAATTCCAAAAAAATCCCATTTTTTGTCCACTTTTATTTCTTACTCCCTTATTACTAATATTTCAGGTTTATCCCTGAATCTGCCAGATGGTTACTTACAAGGAGAAATTACAAGGAATCAGAGAAGGTCATAAGGAAGATGGCTCGGATGAATCGCACAAAAGTACCGGCTAAACTCAAACTGGAACTCTCAGCAGAACACCTTGAAGGGAAAAAAGAAGACATACTAAAGCTTCTTCGGAACAGAACATGTATGATCCGGCTTGTTATTGTGGCTTTGAACTGGTGAGTTCACAACATAAAGCCTGCCGCACACTGGAGCTATCTGCTTATGCTATGTTCACACTAAAGCGCGGTCCGTTACGAACGTCACGATTGGCAATTCGTAACTGATCGTGGAATATTTGTTTATTTCTCTGAAGTTTCACGTTTGGATACGAGGTGATGCGAGTCGATACGTTCTGATGCGCTTGGATGCGACATGGTCGCGATTGGTCAATTTCAGGTGGCACGAATGGCGCCACGATTGAAATCGTGGACTTAATCGTGGAGTGATCGTGGTGATCCTATCAGATCGTATCAGATCAGATCTTATCACATCTTGAGGGCAATCGTGACGGCAATCGTGACAATCTCGTTGATCGTGGGAAATTTTTGAACCGTTCAAAACTTTTATACGATCAATACGATTGCCACGACTGACCTCAAGATCTGAAAAGATCTGATAAGATCTCATAAGATCTGATAGGATCGCCACGATTACTCCACGATTAAGATCACGATTTCAATCGTGGCGTGAATCGTGATAGTGTGAACACAGCAAAAAACTGAATCATGAATTTGGTTCAAGACCGCCTCCAAGTATCACGTATTGAGAAGGGAAGATGCAATACACGGCGCATCTCAACAGAGCGTAGTGTTCGTCTAGTCCACGATTGATCCCGATCACCACGATTCGTAAGCACGATTAGATGCGATCTCTCGCGCTTTGGTAGGATTTAATGCGATCTGATGCGATGATCACGATTAACAAATTAATCGTGTTGATCGTAGCAAATTTTTAAACCAGCCAAAACTTTCCTACGATCAACACGATTGCCACGACTGACCTCAAGATCCGATACGACCTGATAGGATTGCCACGATTAAGACCACGACTTCAATCGTGGCCTGAATCGTGATAGTGTGAACATAGCATGAGCAAAAAGTCATTGAGACCGTTTGCTCAGCAGATAGCTCGCGTGTGCGCGTAATTTCGGTGAGTTTTTCGCCTCGCGAGGCAGAAAGCTCGCGTGTGCTCGTATTTTTCGGTGACCTATCTGCTGAGCAAACGGGCTCGAATCTTTTTGCTCAGCAGACACATGTATAGCTCCAGTGTGCGGCAGGCTTAGGCCCATCTACACGATCATACATTTGTTCAAAACATCATCATACAGTTTGTATGATGATGTTCATGGACAAATGTATGATTGTGTGGACCATTTTCCCAACAAAACTTGAATAGCATTTGAACAAATGTATGATCGTGTAGACGGGCCTTTACGGAGGATTAGAAATCAAACGATGAACGTAAACTTTACGACAACGTTATTTTTTACACTACGCATTAACCAGAGATTTTGTACTGCATTTCGGTACAAAAATAACGTTGTCGTTGACGTTTATCGTTTGATTGCTAAACCTCCCTATAATGTTTCGGTATCCGAAATGCTCTCTTCTCGTTAGTTGAAGGGCACGGTCTTCCTTCCCTATCCTGCGCTTAACATGCCCGCGTTAATACAGACTTCTACTGACAATGTTGTTAACTACCATTTATCAACCTCGACCCACGTAGATACTCTCGTTCCTAGGGTATCCACGTACATTTTGGTTCCCGAAGCCACCGCTAGGGCTAGAAGACTTCGGCTCTGGCTGCCATCTTTGCGACAAAAATTTGTCGCGGATCTATTTATAGATCATTTTGTCGACATCACGGGTTACTTTTAGGGTGTATTCTCATCTGCACCCGAACAGGCCGAGAACAAGGAAAGTGTTCTCGAGTCTCGAATAGGAAAGTGCAGGTTACTATGGTTTCACTTCCGGCGTCCTAAAAATCCCAAAGTTTTTCAAGAATACTTCCAAAATATTCAGTTTAGAATAAGGATATGTCATTCATGTCATTTCTGCTTGATCCTAAATCTCGAATAATTACATTATGATCTGACAAAAAATATTTATAAAGTTGCCGCCAGTGTCCGCCATCTTTGTTCTCGACTGTTCCGTCTGCACCACCAGCCGAGGTGGTGTGAGATTCCGTCGGGAACAGGAACACGTTCCCGAACGCGTTCTCGGCTGTTCGACACTTCAAGAACACCGTTCTCTGCACCGGAACACATAAGAACAGTGAGTCGAATACACCCTTAGAATGGGGTACCCGTAGCCACGTGAGTGCTAAATGTAATCGAACATGCCGAATCGCGCGGAATGGCAACACCGAGGAAGTTTCTTGATGAGAATGTTTGTATGTGTTGCAGATCTGTAACAGAAGCTCAAAATCATCGCCGTTTTTTTGTACTGGGGGAGAATGAAATTTTACGGGAAAATGGACTCCTACAATGACGTCAGCAATAAAATGGCAGCCAGAGCCGAAGCCTTCTTGCCCTAGCGGTGGCTTCGGGAACCAAAATGATCCACGCATGCATCGCATTGTAATCATACAATTGGCTCACTAAGTGACCCTTATTTTCGTGTCAGATTTTGCGTGTCAGATTTTGGTATATATATACGGTGAATTGTATGTAGTTTTGTCTGAAGTCAACGAAATTTTGATACGTTGCATTGTTTTTGAGATATTGGGGTTTTTTGGGCCTGAAAGAGCGGATGCGTATTGTGCTTGAGGCTGGATTTTCTCCCTTTCAATGAGAAATGAGTTGGGTCTGAGGCGGACGAAAATGCGCCGAATCTGATTCGCACGAGCGTGAGCTAACTGA
>NMRB01001453.1:63310-123131 GCA_002633025.1 Notospermus geniculatus
CATCCAGGCCTACCTGGGGTAGTGCGTCATTCCGTCGAACTACAGACTTCTACCCCAGGCAGCAATACCCACTACACACTGTTCAAGGTGGCTGTTCCATTTAGTTTACGTGCCAAATATTAGCCAATCAGATTACGCGTTGCAAAAGAGCCTTGGATTGCAAGTTGCGATGTCAGCTGAACAGTGCACTGCAATGGATCGAATCGAGTCAAGTTTCCCGATTTATGTCTCGCAAAATGCTTGGATTTCCAGTAAATTTCCGACATGACGGACAAAACTGTACTTAAAATGTACAACAAAAACTATTTGTATTCCTGTAAGTCAGACTGACAGACGACGCCGGGAGTTTATAAAAGGGGCATTTTGATTGGCCACTCGCGACTAGGACCAAGCCGTGAAATAGAAATGCTGCTATTGACGCCAGGGGTATGAGTGATGAAACAGTAGGTGTAGTCACGCGATGCCCCTGGTGTGCCAGGATGCTTACATGTATATATATCCAAATGAGCCGGGAGTTGTGCGAGGTAGAATTTCTGACGGCCAATTCCGTTTTCAACCTCACTACCAGGAGTACAGGCAAAAATGTCCTGGATCGAGATTGAATTGCGCGCATTGATTCCCAATGCCACCACCAGGGGATGGGTCCCTTGCGGTGGTATCAGGAACCAACACGTGTTTTTCAACCTCGATCTAGGAAATATTTGCCTTACTCCTGGTACTCCTGGTAGTGAGGTTGAAAACGGAAGCGGCCGTCAGAAGTTCTACTAGGGGCGCTGCGATCGTGCGAGATGTGAAATCGGTGTATTGTCCTCCTGCATTTCTCCAAGGTGCCGCTCGGGTTAAAATTTCAAGCCATATCAACATTCCCTTTCAGGAGTTCCGTGGATACTAACGGCGCTCTCGGCCATCGGCTGGGCAGGAGTAACAGCGGCCTTCTCTTCCATTTACATTTACACCGCGGAACTGTTCCCCACATCTGTGAGGCAAAGGTGTATGGCGTTCTGTTCCACGTGTGCCCGGATTGGCAGTGTGATTGCTCCTTATATTTCAGATCTTGTAAGCTCATCTCTATGTCTTGATCTCGATCTTGCATAAATATTGCATATTCCTGTATTTCTTGTCGGTTTCTCCATCTGGGCTGACGCCAAAGAATTATTGGCCCTGGTCAGTACCGGTATGGATATACATGTAGGCCATCACAAGCTGCTCGCGTTCCTCATTTGGATTGGGTCTTTTACTTACCCGCGCAAATGCACAAGATCCAAGGCACCAAGACTTACTGTCCCATGCAACTGACTGAAGAGCCCTCCGTATTGATATTTTCAAAGTATTATGAAGGTGCAGATAGAGGTCCCATAGCATCGGGAAGGTCCCCAAAATGCCGGCCTGATACGTAACGTGGCCTACTTCAGACAATCAACGCCTAGTTTTCAGCACACATACCCCAGGGGGCAAATGGCAAGAGGGACCGGCTGCTGTAAAAGACCGCCCCCTCACAATGTGTTCGGGGGACCCCCTGAGTCACGCTAGGGTTTTGCCCCTGGGTAACACTGACAAAACTGCAGGCAGAACTCTTTTAACGCATTCAGATAGAGCATAGTAGATTTTACACTACACTAACGTCGGAGGACGTAAGCACTTTCTGAAGTCAACTCTCTAACCTATACGTAGCAAACCTAATAAATGCCGCTGCCGACGTGGGAATTTCAAATTGCTTTCGAAATATTTTTCTTTACGCAGGGTCAACTGATTGAGAGCCGGTTTAAGAACGCCCTTCCTCTGATCGTCCTGGGAACTCTGTGCCTGACTGCTGGTTTCCTGTGTATTTTCCTGCCTGAGACATACGAAAAATATTTACCGGAAACGATAGATGACGCTGCATTGATGGGAAGGTACGTGTAATGATTCTGATTGTACAGGGTGTTTGAGCACTCTACCGTATTACGGGCGCCATCTTGCGCAGCGATACAGCGGTAAATTCTACCGCACTGCGCCGGAAGTGAGAAGCTTGACCGATTCACATCCAAGTTGCATCCACATGTTGAATAGTCCCTTGAAACGACGACAATATTTTGCTTGTAATTCAACATACATCGTGTACATCGCTGATGAATACATATATTTATTCCATCATTAAACAGGCGTTAAACAGGCGTTTATAGCAGTTTTTTTCGGTGTTATTGGTGATCTACTTTATAACGACATCTTCAGTTTTCCGGCCATCTTGTTTGTCACATGACCAGATGAGATCACATGACCACTGAAAATATGTAGTCCCAACATGGCCGCCATTATACGTCAGAGTCAATGACGACGCAAGTCATGACTCTGTTGTTCAGAATGGGCGTTTGAGTACATTTCAAATACATGTACTTAAAACTTGTTCAGATATCAATTCAGTTGTGAGCTGCATACTGAACTCGAAGCTCCGGGAGTTCGTTCCGTACTACACATATAGGCCTACTCTGTACTTCCACCTCTGGCGGTGGTTGCTGCGCTTGCGAGCCACCTATAGCCCTGAGTGTAGGCGAGAGTTAATGATGGCAAAAAATTCCGTAACAGGAGATGCAACTGGCGGAAAACTAGGGGAAACTGCGAAGTAGCTCAGAAAATAACCGTTGTGGACCTACAAGAGCGGAACCAAGTCTAGTCTTTCACAGGCAAGGTGTTATGATGCAAGAGCTCAAGGAATGGCAGACCTTCACTAGGCACATCAAGCGAGCAGTGGTGGGTTCGGGATTCACTGATTCGATATTTTTTGCGTCCCTTTTTCCAGAAGGAAAGCCTGCGCTACTGAACAAGAGAAAGTGGACGGAACGGATGAAATGCCTTTACAAGACAACATTCCAGCCCAAGACAACACCGAATGTACGGCGAGCGTTTCTTCAAACATGGAGGACAATCACACAGCCCAAAAAGCATAAACAAAAGAAACACCAACGATGCAATGGAAATTCTAGCTACAATAGAGGGCAGCACCGAAACCCGGTCCTAATTGACGCCTTTTGTTTGGTAAATTGATCAGGACCGGGATGTCAGTTTCATTTCAATAGTTTTAACCACTAGTGACACCTATTGAGGCAGTGAGCTAGGGTCCCCATTGTATAACTTGTGTAAGGTCACAGAGACCTGGCTTTCCCAATGAGATCTAGTTCCTCTAAAATTATCATATCAAAATCATCAGTGTCAGAACTTCGATTCAAAGATATCAACAGCCTGCTGTGTGGTCATAAACGCCGACCATCACCAACAGGGCAAGCTGGACCCCGGCAATGGCAGACCTCTGTGACCTTAACTGCGATTTTTGTGGACGCTGTAGTTAAGGAAATTAGTATGATTGACAGGAAAGAAATTGGACAGTTCGAGGTAGAGTTGTCGTACTTCTGATGCCTTAACCCTTACGCGCCCAAACTCGCCATTTGGCGAGCGTGGCCTGTACCACACACCCTCGGACATTCAAACTGACATAGAATCGTAACCAGTAGACCGATTGATGTTCTCTTTGCATATTTTTTAATGCGAGACTACCCCCCCCCCCTGCTCTGTTTGAAGAAACCTCGGTACTATTGCGTTTTAACGTTTGTCCTGGGGTCTAGATTGACAGACTCCAAAGTGCAAATCTGACTCGTTGTGACAAAATGGCTATATCTCTGGAACGGAAGTAGCCACGAAGACGCAACTAGCGCCAAAAGATTTGGCCAATCGAGCAACGGTTTTCGAGATATAGACGTTTAAAGATTGGCAACCTGACAAAAACGTAGGCAGAATTTGACTATTTGACATCTTTGGCGCAGGCCTGTTTCTCTCACGGACATTTTAGAACAAGCAAACCTACATGAGGTCGTGGCCCATTTCGTTGCCTCCAGAATGATCGAGTGGCTTGGCGCTAATTTTGGTTGCAATTTCGGGGACCTAGGCGCGTTTTTGTAAACACATCAGAAATTCACGTTACACAATGTACACATTTCAAATTAAAGGTCCTCTAGTTCGAATTGTAAACATTACGGTGTGCCACCTATTGTCAACTTTTGGTACTAACAAATCAGATAAAATCGAATTAAACCTCGCCTTTCACAACGTTTTGTTTGTTTTTGAGTGTAAAATCATAAATATATTTCAGTTACAAGAATATTTATCAAGATAGATATAAAAATAGATAACATTAATGTTTTGGTATACACGGTGCTGCCACCTGTCCGAGGAAAAATAACTATTGTAATCAACCATGTAAATAAACAAACCGTAATGTTTACAATTCGAACGAGAGCACCTTTAATTCGGGGGCGAAAGGGTTAAAGGGTCACAGTATTCGTTCCCTATCCTGCGCCAAACGTACCCGCCTTGGGGAGCTCTATTGACAATTTGTTAAACTACCGCTTATCAACCTATCAACACTATTCCCCAAACAATTAAACACGAGCAAATTAGGCCATCCTCCACGTGTAATATCCTACTCAGATCCATTTCATTCAGGCACACGTTAATGAAAATGTCAAAAATGTTGTTGACTTTCCGAAACATCCAGGGAAATACATTGAAAATCCTGTCAAGCGTGTTGATTTTTATATTTCCCCCGAGTCACGACGCTTCAATAATTTCTGACTTTATCTTTGCTTAAGGGGGCGGTAGCCATAAGAAAGCGCACTGCAAATGGCGACTGAAAACAATTCATATTTTCTTCAAGCTAAAAGGTAGCATCAATTCCATGTATTTCTATGAAATTGCTACTCTTGTTCTACACATCTGAGTTGTAAACGATGTGCTTTCATCTTTCATTAATCAGCTAATTAAGCAAACAATGAGACCCCCCATTTGACTTTTTCGTCATAGATTTCTCGGTAACAACGCGACTGGGACCTGGCGTTTTATCACCAAATGTTGGGGAATACATATGTGCAGGTGCCGACGTTGAGATAATTTGCAAATTCTAATTCTTAGTAATGATAATTATGTAATTTGTGCCAAAAATTGGTCAAAAATGAACTTTTTGAATATCTCCCGAATCCTGTTGAATAGTGAAAAAATCTCAACGTCGCGCCCTGCGCACAAATATACTGCTGCCAAATGAAAAGAAACCACTGAAGTGCGATGCCTGATGGACGAGAAAAGTCTTCCCAAAATTTTCATATTTTGGCCTAAACACGCCTACGCTTTTCGAAATACGCGGGCTATTTAAAGTAACCTCCTTATTGTCATTAAAATAGGCCTATGCGCACGGCGCACCGGGTGTACAAAAGCATTGTGCTGGACAATATTTTTGAAAGAGGGTAGGTTTTGGCAACGAACCATGATCAGCTTGTCCTTGACGCCTAATTTTATTAACAATACATGGTTATTCATAAATAAGACGGTTCAAGCTTCGACCGCCGCACTCAAACGGCGCTGTATGTTTCCACTACCGCCCCCTTAATACCGTGTACTGGGGCACATAAAAAATAACTAAGACAGATCGCGTCATATTTTTAAAAACCTTTATTTTTGCACGAGGATATATACTCGGTTGCCTTCAATGAAAAATAGTTCGTAGAACGTGAAAAAAGTTCCTCACCACTCCCACTTTAACAGCAAAATCGTGATATGTTTTTTTTGTGGAGCCATGTGGTGTGGAACCGCAGAAACTGATTGACGTAATCTTTCAGTTAGAAGGCCGTCGGTGATTGGTTGGCCAATAATATGGGCGGCTATATCCGCAAATAAAGACGTATATGTAACAAAATATTAAGTCAAGATCTTGTGTCTTTGTGATATAGGGTCATGAATAAAGACTAGTAAATGCTTTTACTTGGAATTTGCAGTACAGATGCACTACACTATGCTGTACAAATCTGAAGTAAAAGCATCTGCTATGTTTTATTCATATCACCCCAATCAGTTTTCGAAATGGGAAGGAAAGAGCTTTAACTTCTGATACCGGTGAAAAGATACCTAAAGCAAATCGCTCGCGGGGTTTGTTGACAGTCCTCAATATCAAGCGCCGTTTTGAGAAAAAGGCGAAAGAAGGATTTTAGTTTAATGGGAAATGCATTGGACAGCCAAACTTCGGAGGCGTATTCTGCAAAATCTGCCGCTTCGAAATCATTGTGAATAGTACAAAATGTACATTTTGACCGACTGAATTTGAAAATGTCATTAATCCATTTTAACAAATTTTTAATGGAACCTATGACTGGTGCACGGCTTTGCCTGGAGGCAAGATTCACTCTCTGTGGGAGGTACCATAAAAAATCAAAACAAACCCCGCGAGCCATTTGCTTTAATACATTTTTCATTTCCACACACCCGTTAGCTGTGAATGCTGGAAACATTAGAAAATAATACCGTAAATGGTACAGCATTTTGAGATATCATACCTCAGGTAAATGTCGTTTGTGTGATTAGCAAAAAGTAATGTTGCCCACGACGAAGCGCCACGGGCAACCTTGCTTTCACGGGTAACATTTCGCTCCACCGCCAACCATTATGGGCACCTTTTTGTAATGTGCGAATCGTAAAAAAACATACTGTATTTCACTTCCTACGAGCTACATGTAGGTCCCAACATCATGTTGGGCATTTTTTGTTTTTGTACGATATCGAAACATTCTCATGCCTGCTTTTTTAATAAATCACGTGTTTGTCGACAGCGGGAAACGTTGGATCGTCGTAGTCCAGGTACGGCTGGTAAATTTTTCCGTCGAAGCCACAGAAGCAATAATTACTTCTGGTAATTACAAATGTAGTTCTGGTTGGAAATTGTAAAAAACAGCAAAATTATTCATGAATGGATATTAGCGGCTCGTGACAGTCAGCGGATACTCGTTCCCGTTTCCTCTCGTTCCAAAGTAAAACAAATGCGTCATTTGTTCGTCCTTAATATCTTGTGGATGTCCTGTGTGTGTGCGGGGGCATCGGAAGATGAAATCAAGGCATCCGGTATATTCTCCAAAATATCCTCGTGTGTTACAAAAATGCATGTCCCCAAAAGTAACAATCAACAACACATACGTCACATCCACTGATGCAAATGAACCAATGGGATTCTTCCTTTTATTCACTCCGTAACTGGCTGCCACCAGGAGGCGACTCCAGTCGCTTCGCGATGATTCAGCAATTTTTGAATCCTTTACGTGCACAGCAGTCTTGTATGCATGGAATTTTGATGCATTCCTCCATACAGCCTACAAAGTCGTCCATTTTGTCATAACACGGGAAGAAGCAGCCCATATACTCCGCCTCGCAGCCTTTTTGACACTCTGCTTTCACCCTGCCTTCTTTGGTTCCCGTGATGTTGGGACGGGCTTGATCCACGAGGGAAAGTGTAAACACAGCTAAAACTGACAAAACCTGAAACGAGAAAAAGGAGAAAAGCATGAAAATGAGAAGAAGTCGTCGCTGTCTTTTGAGTTTGACAGTCCCCACATTGTACTGGTGGTCGCCAAGTCACACTTTTCGACTTGTAATATCTAATTTGAGTGCCAAATTCAGTGCCAAATTCCTTGGAAATTCTACGTGACCAACACTAGGATATTGTGAGCAAGCCCTGAAAAAATCAAAGCAATCTGATATAAATCCCGCGAGTTCTGCTCAATACAAGATACAAGTCAATATACATGTAATGGTCCGTTGACCATGTGCTCACCTGGGTGAATGTACCAGACGAACGAACAAGTGTCAAGTCAATATGTTCCAGGGAAACATCATACCAGGTAACTTTCTTTGTGGTATTGTTCATATAATAATATGTAAAGATCAGTAATCTAGGGAACTCACGCAGCTGCTGTGACCATGGGGGGAAACCCCCCCAAACCCCCCTTGATTGATCCTGTTATAGGCCTTTTCCGGCCCGCACCGAATGTCAGTGACAAAGCAAGGCCTACCTGGAGCCTGCAGCAGCCTGCAGCAGAGTCTGTTACCCCCCCCCCTGATCCCCTACCTTGCCTCCTGGTGTGTCACCGGACACTGCCCAAACCTGGAAGTGATGCCCTGTCTGGCCTAGGCCTAGGCCTACATGTTGTTCTGTATTCTGGACCTTGGATTTAGCAAGATCTCTTGGTCTTAGAGAAGGAGGACACTATTATAAAAAGGGATATATTTCTGGGAAAGCAAGGGGGTCAGGGTTTCCGCCAGGATTTTCAAGGAGGGGGAGAAAAAAAATTCTCAAATTATTAACTGCGTGAGTTATGAGCCAAAGTACATTTTTCAAGATGGCCGACTGGCAGCCATATTTGAAGTGCAACAGAGCAGAAATTTTGCAAACATACATAGGCATATAGAGGTTATCGTACCAAGTTACAACATTCTAGCTGCTGTTCTTCATGAGATATTGGCAAAAGTCCCATTTTCAAGATGGCCGACTGGCCACCATATTTGAAGTCGAAAAGGGTCAAAATTCGATGTACGCATAGAAGGTGCTCAATAACTTACAATTTCGAGGTCAAAATATTCTAGTTACAGAAATTTCCAAGATATGGGCCAAAACCCACTTTCAAAGATGGCCACCTGGTAGCATCTTGCCGTAAATTGTTGAACACATAGAGGGGACCTAGATACATAATCACACCAAGTTAGAAGACTCTAGGTCAAATAGCCACAAAAGGTGTCACCAAATAGCAAAATTTTGAGCTTTGCATGACGTCATTTCAAAATGGCCGCCACATTTCGGCCGTAAACACGAACTGTGATTGGTGAACTTTTTTTATGTTACGTTTGTAGAGAAAATGACAGCGATGATGCAGGTGTAAAGTTTTTCAGTGTTTCCGTGTGTCAGTGTTCCCCCTATTGTTCTGGAAACACTGGCAGATAGATCGACACGTTTCTCTGTGTGTCCTCCATTGTCGAGTCGCGGCTTATTCCGTCAGACAATAGCAGGGGAATACTCGCAGATGGGGAACGCTCAAAAACGTTACACCGGTAACGGCAAAAAGGACAAATCGACTGATGTATGGTATGTCAAATTTGACCTAGCCGTTGCGGAGATATCGGCCATAAAGCTCGCACCAATCGGATGTGGAATGAAGAGTAGGCAGTTACTTTCCGCAAATGTAAACAATTGACAGTAATCTGACTCAAGGTACCTCCGGTAATGCCTGGAGGGCCATTCAGCGTTGCCGTCTCCAGCTATGTACTTTTGGCTATTTTGCATTGTCTCGTTGTTAGTTCCGAAAAGTGTACACATTATTCAAAGGGTATGCAAATATCAGAAATATCGCATCTTGTCCAGAAAAAGCGAAAAGGAAAAAAACAAAATGGAGCCTTCGCCTGAGGGTTATTTATAACTATTCACATGGCAGAGGAAGAGGACTATCCAGAAATAGATGTTCCTCAATTGCTTATGGGCACTTTACTTATGAGAATCACTTATATTTACCGGGACAAAAGCTTGGAAGTCATTCCCCATCAATGCCTGAAAATAACGTGACATTTGGAATCTTGCCATTGGCATTCCGATGATTACGTTTCTTCATTGTGAATGGTCGTACTCTGTACCTGTTTCACCTGTGTCATTTAAACTCTCAGCGATATTGGTTGTCATGAATAGAGCTAGTAATCCAGGACATACATGTAAATCTTTCTAAGAATCTTATAATTTTCTTCGCAAGTATCTTAGCTAGTAAGAAATTACAGAGATTCATCATAGATGATTTTTCTTAGTACCTAAGATATTATTCTAAAAGGGGCTGTTCGTTTTCGTCAATTGGGGAATCTGAGTTGTGATCCTTGAGAAAATGGAGAAAGCTATGAAGCTGCAAATTGCAGGGATTATTCTGTACAGCACAACAAATAATCCCTGCAATTTGGAAGTGCACAGCTTTTTCCGTTTTCCCAAGGATCACAACTCAGATTCCTCAAGTGACAAAAACGAACAGCCCCTTTTGGTTCGATATCTTTTCAAAGAACATGGATTTTTTTATCAGCGAGTAAAACTAACAGTACACATCACTGTTAAAAATTATTGCAATAATTTTACAGAAATTGCCTGTAGCAGTCTCCGGAACCTTCTGTAAAATTTACATATGGTGTGATTTATGTTTTCCTGTATTGGTTGGACTCAATTGGACTTTACATAATGATGCATTCTGAGAGAGGTATGAAAATGTAATTTGGTCAGCCTCCAGTCAAGTCTCTGTTAACATTTCTTTGAGTCTGTGTAATTTTATAGATCCACGTCCTGAGACTCTGATGCAGGAATTTTCTGTAAAATCCTCTGTTATTTCTAACAGTGATGGTAAATACCTCACTACTCCTTTTCCAATAACAAACTTGAGTTGAAACGAGCAAGAACTTCGTCACAAAATAAAAAGCAAATATAGACTATGATTAGCTATTGCGGAGAACGTTCTAGAAGACAAACGTCAGAGCGCAGAAATTTCCTTTGTAAAAGTAAAGCAAAAACCGATAGGTGCTGATAGGAATTTATAAAACAGCTGGGGCCTGTTTCATAAAGTAACTTTAAGCTAATAGTACCATTAACTTCAATGCATTTTTCATTAGGATAAAGGTACCATTACCTTAAATTCACTTTATGAAACAGGTCCCTGATCTTCAAGAAATGGTGTTTTATATGTTTTGCCAGAATTGGCAGAAAATCGAAATTTCTAATACAACCTTGCGACGTTGTAGTTTTCATTTTTGGTGCCTTTTGTAAGTACCAGTATCTCATCCTCGTGAAATGTTATGTGAATCAATCCCACATTACCACCTGTAATTTATTTCTGATGATGAAAAGTGAAGTAATCTCGTTCTGAATTACAGGATCACGTTTTAATCTTACTGGGATCAATCACCGCTGTCTGGTGTCGTTAATATCCTCAGACTCAAAATAGAAAGTTTGCAGGATGCAACAAAGATTTCACTGTGTTATAAAAGCTGAATTGTTAAAGGACGACGCTATGCGATCTCTGATAGGTAATTTGACTGCCGACGTAGAGGGAGCCACCTAGCGGCAGCAACACGAACAAAACTGCCAGCCACCTCTCTGCCTATAGATGAATGCTCTAGCTGAATGGGAGAAGAGAATACGCCGTCTCGCCGTGGGTCACTATGATGAATAGGCGTAGGTCCACCACGAGTGTGGGCCGGGGACGTCAAATGATCCAAAATTCTAGGCATGCTTGGTAAAAATGCATTACAAAATGTGCGTAGTAAATCGGGTCACACGAAACGTGCCACCAAATGGCAACATGGCAACTTTTACCTCTGTGACCTTCAAAAGTAGGTCAAATCAAAACATGTTAGACATGTCACGTATCCTAATTAGATGTACCTATGATAAAATTTGAAAATGATCCAGCCAGTAGTTCAGGAGAATTCTACTTTTTGTGTTTTAGGTTTTGGCCCCCTGGTGACCAAGCCAAGCATCGAATTGGACCGGAAATTTGTGTCATAGGTCACCTGACCCAGGGGTACACGTGTACAAAGTTTCACGTCAATAGGCCCAGCCGTTACGTGAAGTGCCCTGCTAACGGACGACGACGGACGATCACGGACGCTACACTATTGTAAGAGCTCACCAGGTGAGCCAAAAAGCGACAGACTTTCCCGAATACAAAAGTGACGTCATGACGTCTTTCGGTCAGATCGGTTGTAGCCCCGCCTGCGTCAAGCAGATTCATCACTACCATTTAAAATCATGTGGTATAGCATGCAATGTCACCACCACCTCTCAAACTTCTACAGATTATACGGCGACTGATGATATCAAAAACAATTAAGCTTCGGCGCTTCAAAGTATCTGCTTCGCATAAGACATTTTAATACATTTAAGCTAAAAACCCGTCTTTGCACGAAATTTTCCCCGAAACGCAATTAATAAACTTCTACTTCGGTTGATCTCTGTAGGTAGTTGGAATTAGCACGTCCGTTGCATTAATCAAAGGGTAATAAAGTGACAGGCTAAGGACAAAACCTTTTCATGGTAAGATACATGTCTTTTCAAATTTATGTCTGATATTGACTTACACAAGTTTAAAATCTAATTAAGCTGAGCTAGTTACAAACGGGTGGCATGACATAGAGTTTCACAAAGGAAAGTCAGTACTACTCCGTGTGATGTCGTCATGGAAATAACACATCCAGCATCAGTGTCGTCTTAGGCTGCAATTGCATAGAACTACACAGTGTACGGACACGCTGGTTAACAAAGGCTTCCCAAAGGGCTCGCTGGTGTCACACTAGAGGCAGAATGAGCAGGAATGCCGTTGGAATGACAACTTGTAGTTCATTCCTGGACATTCGAAGTGCATTCTAAAAATCCCGACTGCATTCTGACTTCGCTCCTAATATTCCTGCCCATTCTTGTGGTCTGTGAGAATGTCTTGGACATGTTCAAAACCTAAGTGCATTCCAAGTGGAGAAATATCGAACAGCATTTGAAGTGTGTTCTATCTGCATTGTGACTGCGCTGACTGCGTTTTAAATACATGTAGTCTCACAGCCTTCCAACAGCATTTGAAATATTCTGATCGCATTTAAAGGAGAATCCAAAGGACCCAGGGTCCACACTCTGCCAGTTGACCTCAGACTGATAAAAATTCTAGATTGAGCAGCCCCAGTGGACGTGATAACCTCTTGGGTATCAGGACCCATGGCTATCAAGAGATTCGGTGTCATTTTGGTGGATAGAACGCGCCCGAAATGGCGTCCAGTGCGCACCCTACTTCAGTAAAAAAGTTAAATTTGGGGTTTATAGTCTGATATTAACAGCGGTAGAGGAGACATCCGACTTTACTTTAACCTCGGTCTAACCTGAAACCTTAACTCCGATGAGCTGCTCATTCAGCGTTACAATCTGAGCATTTCCGACCGGTATCCATTTACAATGTATATACCTAGCTGAGTGGAGACAGGCCAGTGAGGCAAAGAGACTTGCCCAAAGTCGCACGCCACAATGGAATTCGATCCCGGGACCCTCTGACCGCCAGTCGGAGACCCGAACCACTACACCGCCATGGCTGCTCAGTAAAATCACCACATACAATCCTAGCGCAGATGAGAATAACTTACATTACAGAAATACTGAATGATGCATACCTTTCTCAGACGAAGAAGATTAATAATGAACGTCATGATGAGTATGCTATCATCGTTATATATCAAGCAGATGGCGTCTCCTGAATGTCAACATCATTAACAGGATGTTTGACATGCCTCAGTAGACACTGTTTTGTTGATAAATGACCAATTATTAGTTATAGCACGCGAATCACAGATTTCAGATGAATTCATTTGTGATGATTCGTTACACTGATGCCAACATAAAGTACTATTTCATGATTGAAGAAACTCAATTATTGAAGGGACCCTATGGACAGCTAGCTATTATACAGTATATGTTATGTATCCTCATTAGATACACCTGTGATAAAAATTTGGAAATGACCCTGTCATTAATATTTCAGGAGTTATTGTACTTTTTGTGTTTTTGGTTTTGGCCACTTGGTTCTGTTGCTATTTATAATATGGTGGGATATTTAAATTGGCTCCACCATTCCGGTTTTCGGTTTTCCCCATTTTCATTTCTGTTCCGTTCCGGCAAAAATAACTATTCTATTCCGGGGTAATGTTTTTCACTGCCCCCGTTTGCCAGTGCCTCCCAACAAAATATTGACGGAATAAGCCGCGACGTGACAATGGGGGAGGCAACGGTTCAACATTGTCTTTCTGTATTTGAGTGTCCGCCGAACAATAAAGCGGGCATTGTCATACGGGGGGCATTCTCACACATTACACCTGGAATAATAACTACCCATCGGTATGAGCTGCCGCACGATAGATTGAATTCTGGGACCGCCGCTAGTCCTGTGCCGATCTGATTATCCCTTCAGCTTTTAAGAAGGCCTTTAATGTAAAAATATTGTCCCGAGCATTTCCGCATGCGTCTCGATGCAAGGCCAAGACCTTCAGCGTGAGCAGCTAGTGGGTTTTGGTATTGCAACCAAGGAAAAACCTTGACCTACCATTTGGAATATGTTCTCCCCTAAATTGAAAGAAGTAATGAGTTTCAGCTTTTCAATTTTGATCATGCTTCGTGTATGATTAAGACTTAGTGTGATTAAAATACGAAAGATGATTCACCTCATCAGTATTCCTTATTTTGTAAGAAACAATTTTATTAACGAGTTCTTACCTTGATTTCCAATCAACACTTGACAAACTGCTTTTATAAATTAATCAATTTTAATAGATTCAATGTCAGCCAATCAAATACGGACATAGGAGAAAGCAAAACAAAGTGGCAACCTCGTCCCCAGGGGTTTTGTTCGCTCAGACAACCTCGGACCTAACTCGCTCACTAACCCCTGGAATCACGATCTCAATTCCCCAGAATCTGGGGATTTCACGGAAATTGCCGAAGCCGAGTGCCGAAGGTTGTAATTAATATTTATAGTCCTTTTTTCCACACTTACTAATTTAATCGAGTACAGATCGATGAAATTAACTACTTTCAATGTCGAAAACATAAAGGTATTGCTGAAATAGGCCCTGGTTTTTGTTTAAGTTTTAAAGTTATTTTAATGCCGGACATGACTAATGAACATGTCAAAGGTAGAGACCCCACGTGGCGCCCCACAAAATCAATACGTGGTGAGAGTGTTGACACAGATGCAACAAAACACACCGAAATAAGAGTTTTCTGTGCCTGTCACTAAATGAATCGACATCTGTTAGCACTCTTAGACTAGTAATTTTTATAATAAGAGTTTTCTGTGCCTGTCACTAAATGAATCGACATCTGTTAGCACTCTTAGACTAGTAATTTTTATAATAAGAGATAAAATTTTGGTTTAGGGGTTGAAAGCGAATGTTTGATCGAGTCAGTTTTCCGTCATGCATCACTGTGTACAAAAATGTACAGACGGATATGACTCGATTAAATAAGTAAAATTGCGGTTGATCGGGCGTTATATACTTACCTGCATCATCCGTTCGTCTAGATGTGTTTCGAATATAATATCCATTTAGATTGTACACGGTAAAATCCCTTGATTGAACCACAAAATGACCAGATCTTAGCCGAACTGAGGGCACGCATGATGTTTACAAAAAACTGCAAACACACGTGCTTTGTTACTAATAATAGTCACGATTGTGTGACATCACTTTCTTCTACTTCGGGCGACCAATCACATGCCGGAATTCAGATATGAGACCAGGGGTTTGTAAGCGTCAACCCAGAGCCCAGGAGCGCACAAACCCCTGGGTACGAGGTTGAACAAAGTGGCACTATCGTCGGAGTTCGTAGGCGAGCCAACGTTTTTAGACAGCTGCTTGAACAAATTTTAAAAGGATATAATAGATATCAGGACCCAGCGAATGAATCTATTTGATTTTAATCTTAGTTTTATTACCATTTTGATAGGATCGGGCATAACGTGATTTGAAACGTGGGTGTCTGAGAAACATCGACTGGGCGTTAAACTCTTGGTGATAGCTTGGAGTAATTATTTTGACTCCTCCAAGGTGATAGGTATCCAATTTTTTCTTTAACGATGCAGCCGGTTTATCCGTCTGGGTTTGTTAACATTTCTGCCTACTTATTTTATTTCTTAGACATCCTAAATAAATGGCAGACTTTGGATAAAATATTGCGTCTAAGTCTTACTTTGTAGGAGATGAGCTACACCAATACGTCACATCATTGCCAATGTGGCTCAGAGGACATTTCAGTAGAAGTACCAACGCAATGTGTTTTTTCTTAACCGTGCATCGCGAAGGCGACTACTTCCATAAGAATCCACAAGCCTTTTTTTATCTTTTACCTTGGCGTGTGATGGAGGCAATTTGTGTTAAAAATCTACCTGGCAATCCGTGCCGTCCATTAGGACGTCGGAACGACTGCACGAATTGCCATAACCTAACTGTCACAAACATTAGTCCTAGTTGCTGGATTAAGTGCCTCGTAGTTGCACTCCCGGATGGAATTAAGAATTTTTTCTCAGAGACGTTGGCTTTTAGAACTAATCAATACATGATCGTCGCAATTTTTTAAACGTTCGAACAGGCTAGGCGTCCTGCGGTCAGATTTGAAAATCAAATTAGTTTCTCCTGTTGATATCGTACTCCCTGATTTTACCACACAGTGAACTGCCTTTGTAAAAAAACATCTCCGGTGTGTTGTTTTCATTGAATATCAATATTCTGATAATTTAGTTTCAAAAACAGGAATCTTTAATACTTTTTTAAATACTGGAACCCAGGTCACAAACGTGAAAACAGGTGAGGTGAGGGCGATAATAGCCCTGGTTACACTACATAATGAAATTACTTCTTTGATTGGCATTTTTTCAGAGTGTGCGAGATACAGTTCCTTTGGTCTTTATGGTCATAAAGAAATGGTCTATGGACCATGTGCTCACCTGTGGGTGAATGTACCAGAAGAACAGATGACAATTGTGTTTTTGTTGCAGCCACCTTGTGGCCAAGCCAAGAATCGAACTGAGCCGAAACTTGGTGTCATTGGTCATCTGACCTAGGGGAATATATGTACCAAGTTTCAGGTCAATAGCCCCTGCGGCCACGAAACGTGCCACCTAACGGCAAAATTTTGAACTTTGACCTCCGTGACCTTCAAAACTCAAAACTCCGTATTATATATCATGTAACCTCATTAGACGTACCTACGATAAAAATTCGGTGACGATCCGACCAACGGTTAAGGATGAATCGCAATTTTCAGTGTTGGTCCACTGGTGGCAGAATGGAGTATCGGATTTCCATGAAAATTGGTCTGTGGAGACCTATGATCCGGAAGTGAATTTGTGTGAAGATTGAAGTCAATAGCTCCAGTGTTCACCATGAGGTTTCAAACTGCATGGATGTAACTGTAGTTCATTAAATAGTCACCAGATGGCTCCATTTGAAATGTACAAATGCGCTGCCCGGTGTAGACGCCAAACAAACGTTGGTACCAACAATCAATGATGGTCAGCCGGTAGAAATATTCTCCAAATACCAATATTGACGCCCAGTAATTCCAATAATGACAATGAAGCCAATATGTCTTTCAGTGTTATGTTCTTTGTCATCAGCGTTCACAAAGAATTCCGCATGTCTAATATTACATAACTTTCTCAGATTCAAAGACTGTCATCTTTGAGAAAACCTCCCTTTTTTGTTAGGGCAAGCCATGTTATGTATTCATCTTGTGGGTTTGATGTTGTTCTTTTCTGGACGACTGTACATGTATTTTCAATCTGATCGCAATCCAATATATGACTGACTGACGTCATATTATTGCTAACAGGTGGAAACGAATTCCTTTGCTGATTATTTGATAGATCATGCCGCAGGTCAATGCGACAGGACATCGTAAGTTGCAATGTATGTATATGTGTACGGCCTCTTTTCCATAAGAAAAACAAACAATACCTTTAATAGAGATTACTAATACTGAACACTGAATAAACGTAATGTACGCACACTGATCATAAGTATTGCAACATAGGTTTTTCCTTAATTTCTCTCATGCCTTTACTACTTTTACATCTGTTTTCAAATATATATACACATATATAGGAGGGTCTATGGCAAAATATGCTGTTGGCAATATGGACTGAAAAATCACACTGCTGACGAAAATATCAAGCCACGAAAAAGAAATATCAAAACATGAAATGAGAAAATCTTCATGTGATACTGGATCACTCTTCCTTTTCACGACAATGAAGCCTGATGATGAGAAAGGATTTACAAGAAGAAAAGAGGAAAATATCAACTGTGAACAAAGACAGCTTGAGTTTTCATTGGTTATGTCAGTGAAGTTGACCTGACGAAATTGTCCATTTTTGATTAGTTCGTGTACGGTAGATTAAAAATTAAGTAGGCCTATCAGCTACAGTGTAGCCTATACTCTACACGACAGTGTCCTGGTAGTACCAAAATTCATTGCTCGTTTACGAATTAAGACGCTCCCACCTGCACTTCACATTTACAAAAAGCAACAAATTCCATCGGACAGAATGATGAGTAGTGCACGCGTCAACCACTGGATAACACGGTCAATAAAAAAAAACATTCCGTAGCATATCAGCGCGATGTTCACATCATAGATACATTACGTTATTGCCTTGTCAATTAGCGTTTTACGTGCCACGACAACGCGAACAACGATCAATGAAAGAAACTGATAAATTCCACGGACGCCACATTTTTTTCTTGCCATTTAATTGCACCAATGATTTATTCATCAACATCAATGTTGTCTTTCTTGTGTGCTCGTGACCGGAAATTCGCGTATTGAAAAAATTAAAGGAGCACGGTATTGGATATCTAATGCGTTATTTGACTGCCGACGAAGAGGGAGCCACCTAGCGGCAGCAATACGAACTACAAAAATGCATTCCAAAATGTACGTAGTAAATCGGGTCAACTCGCCGACAACGTAGTTAGCCCCTGGTTTGGAGAGTGGCGCCGGCTGTCGACAAAAAGTGGCAATACCGTGGTCCGTTAAATAAAATGAGTAACGATTGTTAAAGGGGCACCGTATCCCTTCCATATCCTGCGCTAAACATGCCCTCTATTAACAATATTGTTCAACTACCGCTTATCAAACTCGCCCTATGTTGAGTTACTCTCGTTCCTAGGGTATCCTCGTATGCATTGTACATGTATTGAATCATAAATTCTCCAACACTGGGGCGAAAGGCAAAACTACGGTATTGGAGAATGATGCAATCACCGCCGGTGGCGCCGGCTATCGACAAAACGTGGCAATATCTGACCCTTTAAAGGTAGCCTACTTGTTGTATCATATACAATGTAATGAGCCATAAACCGACTCAAGCTTTTCTTTGATCTTGTAACCAGTATTTGTATGACATTGATAATCCATAATCATCTTGTGAAAGCGAATGACGACTCAGGATGCAGAGTTTCGGATACAGCGAAATTAATCATCATGTCGTTGTTGTCCATATCATTGCTCATTCATATTGAATGTAAGGTACATTGTAGTGTCCCGGGGGTAGTGGTAGCCGTGTTGATCGTCAACAATATCGAAAGAAGGGCGGTAACACCGATTTCTAGGATCAACTTTTTAAGTTGACATGTATGGTACATGGTGACTCAAGCTTTCGACACTATACGGTGTCTTCCTCAGGAGTGAGGGAAAATATTAGGACGCAGGAATAAGAATCAAATCAAAATCCCAGAATAAGCAACAACGTAACACGTTTGCTTCTCTGCTTGAGTACCACTTTCTCTGCTTTCCTAATTACTTATGTTGTTGTTTATTCTGGGATGATTTGAAAGGGCCTGGTATATGGGAGGTCATATCCGCAAATATAGACGTTGTTAGTATTAGTTGTGATGTGATCACGAGTCGTAGGTTAGAAAGACGTTTGGTGGCGTTGCAGTCGTCGAGACGATTTGCCAAATGGGTGTGAGACAAGGAGAAAATTTCTCCCCTCTTCTCTTTTCACAGCGCGGCCAAACCTCCCGAGATTGCACATTTCCCGTAGTTCCGAAGGTCGCCACTGCAATGAAGCGGCGCCGAACCTGACGTGGGCCTAGACTTTCAATATTTTTAAATGATTTTGAATCTTTTTTGCAGGAACACGGAATATATGGCCCTTCACAATTTGTAGTCGTAGCTTAGAAAGACGTTGGGCGGCGCTGCAGTCGCGGAGACGATGTCGAGTCGTAGCTAAGAAAGAGAATGGGTGGCGCTACAGTCTTAAAGATGATCTGGACTCGAAGCAGATCAAAACATTTACGACTGCAGCGCCACCCAACGTCTTTCTAAACTATGATTCGCCTGCATTTGCGCCTTTAAATCAGTCAATTTACTTTATACTAGAGTCACGAAAAGCGTTTACGTTGAAATTTCTGTTTGTATAAGGTCAGACAAGGAAAAATAACTAGAGCGTAATCGTTTGGAGATGCGATTTCATGATTCAATGAATGAAATGTGGAATTTTAAGTTTTGCATTTCAATTTCACTTCAATGAAAAATAGTTTCCGTGAGATAAAAGCTAATGTTTGTTTCCATAAAAGTTAGTCGCATTTTGAAAGAACTGAATGAAAATGATGCGAAGTTGAAGACACTGTGTTTGATTCATTTGAACTTAAAGCATGAAAAACTGACGAGAAAGAAAAAAGTGTCATCTCCTCTCAGGTTATAAAATGTAAATTGCAATGACACATTGGTGTCAAAAATAATACTTCTCAATACCTAACATGCAAGTTCTGGTGAGAAAAGAAGATTATGGAATTGAAATCCAATTTGTCAAGTTTTTTTATACCGAGAGCTCCCATCAACATCCTTTGACAACTCCTTTAGTCCACGGATACATTTTAAGTGTTATGTTTTATAGCGAACAGCTTTTTACTTTTCAACGTAATAGTGTTTTGTTTTATACGATCAACTTTTTCATAAGAACGCATAATAAGATTTTCATGTCAGTCTATACTTTTTAACCACCAGACATGAATCTGAATATAAAAAGTGGTATACAAAAAAATGGCAGTCTACGGCGGCTATGATACAGCGCGTCAGTTTTGGTTTCGAGGGCAGTCTTGTTAAAATACGATCTAGGTTTCCCCATGTCCAGGAAGAGGATCTTCTTATATAAAAAAGCCTCTGTTTCATCCGAATCTGTCAAACCAATCAGAAGTTATGTCATTTTTCTGCAGCAAACTCACATTCCAATAATCATTTGATAAGATTCAAAGTTGGGCCTGCCCTTGCTCCACACAAAAAAAGATATACAACCTAACTTTTGGTTAAACTCCCAACGCAGTTGTGTAGCGCGCCACCTTCGGTTTACTCGCTCTCCACAACTGCTTAACTTCGTAAAATTCGCCGCGTTCGGTCAACAGATGGCGCTGAGAGAGTCGACCAACGAGAGCACCGAGCAGCCGGTAACCAAGCTGGCCTGAGACACTTTTTCATTGGCCGAGCGGTTCGTAGCCATGGTAGCACAAGAACATCCGTTGCCAACGGGCCAAAGAGTTCTGAAAGCAGTGTGCTGATAGGCTATAAAACTCGCGCCAGGCCCTGACGCCATCTGTTGACCAACCGCGGCGACTTCCACGAAGTAAAGCAGTTGTGGAGAGCGGGTAAACCGAAGGGGGCGCGGTACACAATCTGCGTCGGGAGTTTAACTTTTGGTCGGCTTGAGTGAAAATAAGATTTTTTTACCAACAACCCTTATCAGGATCAAGTGAAACCTACATTCCGAGTTGCCTGGTTTCATTGGTCTGTACATTTTTTGGGACACTCTGTATATCAACCCCTATCACCTTCAATATGGCCCATAATACAGGATGGAATGCAAATGGGTATGCAGATTATACTTATACCTGCTGGCCTGTCCTTGGTCATAATTCGGGCTGTTCGAGTTTTTCGCTAATTGATAATTGACTTCTTTAATTACATGTAGCAATCAACAGAACCTTGAAATATTCGAATAACATTACTCTTCTTCTAATGGGGCAAAGGAACAGATATCAAGAGATCTCGCTACTTCGCATGCCACTCGTTCACCACAACCTTTAGTGCGATGGTTCTTGCCGATATTTCGAGCAGAATTAACGTAAGTCATAATAGCTTGTAATACCTGAACGTGACATGGTTTATACTCTCCTGTTGACGAATTAACATTACTTCTAATCTGAATCAAAAGCGATTTAACTGTCAGAATTTCCATGATTGATGATGATAGCGGTCTAATGCCTGCCAATTAGGGTGTTAAGATTTAACTCAGCTTAAAACCTGCTTTTGTATCAATATGTCGGAAGTAGTGTGACATCCTGTTTAGATGACGCGTGTCACATTTCAATTCCATTGAAAAGAATCTCTCCGCCGGAAAATGACAACGTAAGGGAGTAAAGGCGGTGACAGACTGGCGCGTGAGCAACGCGTCGGCTAGCGTTCAACCAATCAGGGAGGTGGTAACACGGACCGAAACACCTACCGAAGAATCTGATTGGCGGATCGCCTGCAGGACGCGTTCCGTACGCGCCAGTCTGTCACCGGCTTAAGAAGCAAAAGTGGTAAATAAGTTGGAAATCTTGGCCCTTTTTGGCACGTGAATTTTTCAATTTCTCAAATTAGGATAGAGTTTTTTTCCATCTCGAGAAATTTTCTTAAAATGACATGACATTTCGTCTGATTTTTCGGGCGATATTATCAAATTGGGATAGTTTTTTTCCCATTTTGAGAAAACAGAAAATTCGCGCAAAACTGCCAAAATTTACCACCTATTATTTTCCACTTTTATGTCTTACCCCCTTCGGTATGATATCGCGAATCCGGGGGGCACGAAACGCGAGGTCATGTTGTTCATGTGAACCAGTCCGGCAAATAACTCGGAGATTCACTGACGGCTCCCGAACGCACGGCCAGGGAAACCCAATTTCAAGACGAGCGTTTTTTTCTACCGATACAGGCTGCAATCTCTCTTGTTGCTCTAAGGAAACCGCTCGAGATTTTTTTGCGTTCTTATCGGGAAAAACCAAGACGAGTCAACAAATGACACGTTCTATTGATGTATTTTTACCTATTCGTGGTAGTTCGTGGGTAAAGCAAGTGATCGTATCTCGTGAAAATTCATTAGGGTTACGACTGTAAAAAATAACGTCGGGAGATGGAAGGTGGAATCGTTCAATCCAGATTGCCTGATGGACTTCAACTCCTGACTAGATTGGTACCACGATCCTCCGATAGGTGAATTTAGCAGGATCGGTATAGCCTATAATAAGGGACCGTCTCAAAATTGTTTTGATGCCAGAAAAGAAGAAGTGACTTCGTCTGGGAGGGAGGGGGTTCTCGATTTGGGGAAGCCCACTTCATCTTTTTCTGAAAAAATAGGCATCATTCTTTTTTTACAGGAGAATGACTTTTTATATGCAGTCTTCAGAAAGGAACAAGGTTCTGGCTGCATGGGCCTATAGGCCTACTATGGACTGTATGAGTCAGAGCTATAACTTCCCACTTGACCTTTAGGCAACGTGGTATATGCATGCTCGACAAGACTGTTCAAATCTATCTATCTGAATGATCTGAGTTACCAATTAGGCATTGAGAGTGTTGCTACACATAAAAGAATGAGTTGAAGCATGTTACCTTACTATAGCAGCTCGTTGAATTTCTCATAGTGATGAAGGTATGGCGGCCATTTTTGTTTCCTCATAGTATCAGTCCAGCCTCGGTGTCATCACTGGCTATACATGTATATAGGTTGGACAGGAGACCAGTCTTATCAAGGTGGGGAGGAATAAAGAGTCACCTAATGCACAGAGTTGGGCTTTAAATAGCAGCCAATTAAATCGCAATATTATAATAGGCTGTGCCGATCCGTCTAAACCCACCTAGCGGAGGATCGTGGTACCAACCTAACTCCTTATTTGAGAGAGTGGCCAGCGCAAAATAAGACTGAAAGAAGGGGAAAAGCTTTTCTAATCAAATCCGTGTCTATCTGGCGACTGATAACGCTCCACCAATCGAACATTGAACTAATCATAGAATATTGCAATGTCCGTGAAGAAAAAAGATCGATATTCCTTGTTCATTGCCGTGGTCAGGGTTATTATCAGCAGCCCTCCGCCCCTCAGAGCAACCTGTCGGTATAATTACCCCATGATCTTCGACCGCCTGAACCCAATGGTATCCCTTGTTAACCAAATGTTTTTTTTACAGATGCAGCGATGTGTTCGTTCATGCATCAACAACAGTAGCCGGGAATTGTTTGGTATAAAATGCAGGGTGTAGGTTAAAGGGGCATATGGTATTGCCACATTTCTTAGACAGCCGGCCGGGCGCCACCGGCGGTGATTGCGTCATTCTCCATTGCCGTAGTTTCGCCTCAGTGTTGGAGAATGTATGATTACAATGCAATGGATCCGTGGATAGCCTAGGAACGAGAATTACTCTATCTGGGGCGACGTTCATAAGCGGTAGTTTAAAAACATTGTCAATAGAGGTCTCCCTTAACGAGCTGATCCAATGCCACCGCCATCTTCAAAGTCTGGGCATACACTGAGGCCTCCCGTGTAAGTCGCGGTTATAAACACCCCACTGCCACGTTTATTATAAGAATGGCTTTGAAGCCCAACCTGTGCAACGTGCTGTGAAATATAAGTCTGGCTTAAGCCACTCTTATGTCGGGATCGACCCAACTCTGGCTTAAAGGAGCTCGACGTCCAAGTTGTAAACAAACTGGTTTGTTTACAAACAGTGGCCAGCAAACTAGTTTTATTCCTTCGTGAAGGTGGCAGCACCAGTAGCGCCCCGTGATCGTTAGACTGGTGCCCGGTCCAATGCAACTCACTCACGATATTCACGTCAGTACAAATCACCGACAATAGGTGGCAGCACCGCATGCGTCGCGTGGATAGAGAACCAGTGAGTGAGTGTTTACAACTTGGACGTCGAGCTCCTTTAAGCCAAGGCTAAACAACCGGGCAGATGATGAGTAAGCCTGGCTTGAGCTGCCCTCATTGGGATCGACCAAAATCTAGCTTCAGCCAAGGCTGAGCAACCGGGCTTTAGACATTTTCTTACGAGCTAGGCATCATATGAGAAAACGTGGGAAGACTATTAAAACCCCTTACAAATAGACTCGTATTACAAAAGTCATTCCTTCTTCTTCATGAATTTTTCTATACACAAAGAGGTTATCATCCTCCCATAACCTTACTTTTGACTTTTTTCAAATATCAAATGTTGGTTCACATTTCAATTACAGTCTGTCCATTTATGCGCAATATCAGCATATGGCTGCAGGCGACAAGATTCTATTGATGCAAAGATAAACATCGTTTAGATGATAGTACGTCAGGGCATTGGCTTCACTTTGAAGAAAACTATATCGCGATTTTGTTCAATGTTTGGCAATACCGGGTAATTGTTTCACTGTTGTTTGAATAGGGATTAAGTAAACACAAGCGTTCAGTAGAAGTTTACATGTAGGTCTATTCAATAGACGGTTTCGAGAAAAATGGCCGCCTTACTGTTATATGGCGTTTGTTTTGGCTTTTTTTGGGAACACGTGTACGTTTGGCAAAGTTCCATCTCCAAAATTAGCCAAACTATTCACACCGATTGTCTGGTACATGCACTGCTGTGTTCATGAAAATGAAATCTGTATTTAAAGCGAATTGATAGCGGATTTTATTTACCTTTGGTTGGTGTTTGTAAACACAAAATTTCAGCCAATCAGAATGTACGAACATTTCTTTGTTGACATCCTGGAGAAGTTTCTTTACATTTTTTCTCGAAAATTCGTCCCCTTTCAAATTCTATTTCTAAATCAATTTTTTTTCGATATCAATTCGCTTTAAGTCCAGAAACCGAAGTGTTATTTGCGAGAAATCAGCCCGTAAAAATTTGTAAACAAACGGGCGCCATTTTCCTCGAAAGGATCTTTTGCGATGTACCTTCATATTGTGCGACATTCAAACGACAAAGAACAGGTTTTAGTATTTTAAAATCCTATCTGCTCTAATTCAAAAGGTCAGTATATTTAGCTACGCCGCAGAAAATGTATCCGTTGCGGTCGTTAAAAACGCTTGCTGATTATCTGCAGTATAGGAAAATGGTTGTGGGCGGTTGCATCTCCATTGCATCTTTCAAAGAACAATAAACAAAACAGAGAGTTGTGATGCGACTTTTTAGTTGTTTGAGGTCGCGTCTGTCGAAGAAGCAATGTAAAGGTACATGTAAATCCACAAAAAAAAAATTAGTTTGTCTGCGACATCATCTCTGCCAGTTAAAACGTTAAAAACGTTTGGGTTTATAATCTGATATCAAGAACGTAGATGTTCTCATCCGACTTTACACTTTAACCCCAGTCTATCCTGAAACCTTTCAGTAGAACTCAGATGAGCTGCTCATTCAGCGCTATACAATCTGAGCATTTCCGACCGGTACCCATTTATCAGTCTAAGTTTTTTCATCAGGGCCCATTATTGGCCCTGCTAAGGCATGGGCACCTCTTTTTACGTGGAAGACGTGGTACAAAGTAAAAGGGACACCACAGCTTACCGTCCCAAGCGACGGGCGTGACGAGCAGGGGATGATTAATCCTATGTGGCCCTCGCTGGGTTCGAACCCGA
Organism: Notospermus geniculatus; assembly: GCA_002633025.1. Lineage (NCBI taxonomy): Eukaryota > Metazoa > Nemertea > Pilidiophora > Heteronemertea > Lineidae > Notospermus > Notospermus geniculatus. The sequence goes on from NMRB01001453.1 coordinate 89,345, forward strand.
GACCTGCCGCTTTCAACATGGACGTGATAACTACTAGACTTTAATGGCACTTATCTGGTATTTGCATTGATCTTTGCTGCAATAGCTATTAGCCTACAATCAAGACTGTTATTCCTGCCTCTTTTCGAGAGCGTCAGGCATGATGACTAATCAGCTTAATCATTAGCCTTTGATCGTAACCTAACCAGTGTAGTAGACATTCATGGTTGGTCGTAATTGACGAACTGAGTCCTTAGACATGCAGCTGAAGGTGCATCTTGCATCTCCACTTGTAGTCGGGTCTCTTAAGGGTCAGAAGCGGACGCGGCGGACATATTTACGATTTTTTGCATATGTGTTCTACAGACACTGTAGTTCAAATTTAGAAGGGGTGCCAAAGAAAACTACGGTTAGTTTGGGCGTTATATGCAAATGAAGTTGTGGGTCACGTGATAATGACCAAATATGGTCAAAAATTGAAATTTTTCCATAATAAAAAATTTGCGCTATGTAGTCGAAAAATCACTCCTATGCCATCTATAATCAACGGTAAGCATCAGAGGCGCCTACAAAGTTTCCCGTTAAAAGGAATTTCTGAAGAATCTCCTGGGGAAAAACGCGTGTTTCTCGATAATTATGAAAATCGATTATAGAAAAGTGCTTTTATTGAGAGAAAACTCTTAACAGTAAGTTACCATTTTATGGTCATTGGATCACTCTACTCTCGTGAGGGAACTGAAGACGACGATCACTTCTCTCAAACATCGATTTTCGTGGACATTCTATACTTGCAGCTTTACTATTGGAGGTCATTTCACATCTACATTTAAAGGCCTGGCACTTTGCCCATGTTGAAGTTAGGGTGAATCATACTTTAGTGCATGGCAACTCTTACGTGGAGAAGCACTTGTTGCTGTATCGAATCTAAATCCACTTGCTTGTTAACTATAGTGCGAACGGAATACCGTCAGGTCACGATCAGCCTCTTGGTGACCAAAGGAATAGCTTCAATGATGAGTTAACCAGAGAAGACTCGACCCTGCTTGACAGTGTGACTTGGACTTGAGCAAAGACGTTCGTTAATTGGCCTGTGCCAATAGGGAGGTTTCGCAAATCTGACGAAACACGAAGTACGAAATACGAAATTGGACTTCATTTCCATGACGTAATGATTGAGGAGATGGTTGGTACCACAAATATCGCCTGCTGCAAGAGCGTCTTTCAGCGTACGACGGTAGACCGATAGAGTTACGGTGTGTTTGAAATCTATCTTTCGTTTTCACTTGGTACATACGAAGTGGAAATTTAAGAATTCAAGATGCACCATAACTCTCTCGGTCTTACATGATATACTAAAAGACGCACTGGCAGCAGGGACATTTGTGGTACCAATCTCCAGAAATACATTAGGTCCTGAAGAGGAAGTTAAATTTCGTATTTCGTACTTCGTGTTTCGTCAGATTTGCGAAAACTCAGTAATATGTAGCTCCCCATATTTGGTCCGCACCATTGGTAGTATTACCATACAACATTAATGGTCATTCATGTGTTTACGAAGTATACTACTGACATTTTAAAGGGACTAGGAAAAATTTGTCAAGCTTCGGTTATTACAAAATGCTAGTCTTTCATGATAAATTCCCACCGTCAATTCACTTTTTCAATTAAGTGTTAATTACTGGCACGCAGACAAATCAGTCATCACCACACCATGGAGAATTCACCACGTCACTGGGAACCTCTCGCTGTATGTTTTGTATGGAGCGAGCCTGTACTCTATTATGTTGATTAGGTCCCCAGTGACGTGGTGAATGCTCCATGGTGTGGTGATAACTGATTTGTCTGGGTGCCAGTAATTAACAGTTAATTGAAAAAGTGAATTGACGGTGGGAATGTATCATGAAAGACTAGCATTTTGTAATAACCGAAGCTTGAAAAAATTTTCCTAGTCCCTTTAACTCAGATGAAACAGAATATTTTCATGAGACGAGGAGTGTGACGGTTGAGAGAGACTTTGAAGTCAGAGACACAAACAGAATATTCCATAATACTGGATTAATATCGATTGTTAGTTGGAGCAGGGGTGACCATCACGATCGAGATATAATGGATATCAGCAAGCAGTACTCATTTATATGATCCCAAGCCGGTCAATGTCGCAAATCTAATAAGTATATAGGCTCTGAAGGGGGTCAGATGGAAGACCAGAAAATCGCTACTGCGGTGGCCAAAACACTAAAATTTTAGCACTTTTTCAAGGAAATCTGCTTTTGAGTGATAATTATTCATGACCGTTTACTGCCGGGAACGTTGTCAGTTTCTTGGCAAGACCGAGACGGGTCAGTCCCCGAGAAAGCCCACCATCATGCAACGATGATTAGTCCGTCGCATGGGTCAGTAAAGCCTAGGTCACAAATGCACCGGGCCCCGTACGATTTTCCCCACCCAGCGGCTTGCTGCGGATTTTAGAGACTGAAACTCGGACTCTAAGATGAATCATGCCGAAATCGCCTCAATAGATAGGCGGAAAGTAGGCTGGATCATACTGGGCACCGTAGAAATTCGCGAAAATGTCTGTTTTTACTCGCCGTACGGGCCCCGGAGTGGATATGTGACTGGGGCTTAAGCCATGGTCCTTGTACCTTGTGTCTTTGCAAGGGCAAGTAAAAGATCCCATCCAAGTGAGGAACATGAGTAGCTTGTGATGGCCTCCTCCGCACTCATTAGGGCCAATAATGCTATAGCGTCGGCCCTGACGGAAAAATGAAATACAATACAAATAAATGTAACGACGATTAATCTGCTGCAGTACTATCCCTTTATACATACAGGTGTGATAGAATCTAATGTCTTTCTGACGTCTTTCTGATGTCCCCATACATTGTTTGTCACAGGATTGAGGGTCTCGGTCTCTCTCGAGTGCAATAGGAACAGTCGGCCGCACGTATGTATTGCCAAAAGATGGCAGCAAAGTTCTAGCGGACCATTACACAGGAAAATCCATGTGATTGGTGCTCGATCAAGAATGAATGGGTCCGCTATATGCATTGAATTGGGTCGTAGTGACACCTATTGGTCAACTCACAGACAGCTCCCATTCAATGGTGCCGGTTAATCCGTAAATGTATTGTTGGGGGCCATCACATATCGGGGGACATTAGATTCTATTACACCGGTGGAAACGGGGGAGAAGGTTGCCTGGAATCAAGTACGGGTGTGTGCTACTCTCCCAGTGGATTGAGGTTTTGTGAAGGATTAACCCTGACCATAACCATTAATAATCATGATATATACATATACATGTATATCACATAATCATCAAAAGGACATGGTGACTAATCCCTTCATAATCTGCGGAACCTCTACAAAGATTTCGACGGATAAAGATATATAAAGCTACGCTGTGTGAGTAACAATATCATGTTATGATATTGAATAAAGTAGATTAGCTGTGTCATCTGCTTTTAATTTCCGATTCGGTATGATGAACTACCGTTTCTACCGAGAAGATATATCACATTACACTTTATATTTTTGCCTTAATGGTAGTATGACCATTCGGAATGTTTCATTTCCACCTGCTCTTTTGATAGTTACAATGAAGAAGCAACACACACGCCCACAACTATCCCATGCTGCAGGCAATCGGTAGGCGTTTTGTGGCGATGGCAATCAGTTCTCACAAAATGAAAGAAATCGCCAAAGGTCGACTGCACTGTCGACAATGACACTTAGAAATAATGAAATGAAAACTAAAAGATCCTGATAAAATCACACCATGTACCTTTTTTCAGCAATACTTTCACTGCCCAGTGGCACTTTCTCAGAAATGTAAATCGTGCCCTTTCTGAAATCTTGCAAAAACCCTGCCAAGTAGGTTTTCATGGAAGGCACTCACCGGGAGCTTACCAATGAAGGGCCTACTCATCCTAAATAAAAGCACAAACCCACACCAAAAATTTCAGGTTGATCGCTCTAAGTGTTGTGAAGTTAACTGCAGAAATGGAATTAAAAATGGCCGCCATCTTGGATGGTCAGCGGAGCTGGTCATCGAAAGGAACCTTCCCCTTTTAGAGACCAACGCTCACAAAAAAATTCAGGTTGATCGGTCAAAGCGTTCTCAAGTTAATCGATGGAAACGGATCTCAAGATGGCCACCATAGCCGCCATCTTGGATGGGCGGCGGAACTGGTCATCGAAACGAACCTTCCCCTTTTAGAGACCAACGCTCACAANTTCTGACCGCAACGGAGCGCCATAGGTCAGAGCCACGGGTCATCCGACGACCGCAGCCGACGGTCCGGGACGAAGGCTGAGGAACGCCCGCAGATAGCTTGGACTATTCTACGCCACCCACAAGATCCATCATTCATTCTGCTTGTCTGCACCAACAACTCCCGGGAACTCTCAGCTACAGCTTTAATCAGAGTTGTCTGGCGGATGTTGGTTGCCTGACGATGAGGCTCGCTTAAGCCATTATTGTCAATTGTTTTAATCCGATAACGATCCATTGGTACAAGACAAACATCGTGTACCGTGTACTTAAGGGGTTTTCAGTCGGAGAATGTCGGCTTACATACATGATGAAGTTACAAACAGCGGCAGACTTGTAATTGAAGGACACCGGGCTCAACTAAGTTGTCAGCACCAGTTTTGACCGAGTTGCGTTACCGAAACTATATACATGTATGTGGAATTTTCTTCTCCAACTATTTAGAGAATAGTTGTTTAGTTGTTTCCTGTGATGATATGAAGTATGTTTTTAACAAACTGGAGATTCGGATTCAGAGGACACTTGGCCATATGAATAACTAGCACTGCTTTTACTTCAGATTTGACAACATTGTCATCTTTTTAAGTGATGGTTGATGCCAAAAACGAGATATTTGTATCTTTGGCTAATCTGGTGTTGGTCTGCATGCGTGTGCTACCAAAATGTAGAAGAGCTGTTGTGGGATGTTGTCCGAAGGGGAACAATCTGTATTGTATCGCTATATTCGAATGCATGGTCTCTACAGCTATACATGTATACGAAATCACTCGTTGAAGAATAAAATCGGTGTGGCAGAATCTAATGCCTCCGTCTTCCTGATGTTCCCCTGTATTGTTTGTCACAGGATTAAGGTTCTTGGTATCTCTCTAGAGTCCAATGAGGAGGGCGATTTTTGTTTATCCCGTCATTTTAGGTGTTCAAGTTCCGTCATGAAAAAGTGACTTACATTTTTCTATAGGAATAATGAGACAAATGCATTTATCCGTATCAAATTTCGTCGTTTTAAGGAAAAAAGCAAGGAGAGAAATTCTCATCTCATACAAGATGATGTAAGTCTTACTGTCGGTAACAAAAACAAACGGGTTATTTTCATGCCAGAAGTAAACTGAAATAACGTTAGAAAAAAAATTTGGTCACAACGCTCGCAGCGACGCCGTGTGGTGCTAGTACAGCGCCCTCCTCATTCATGTGTGCGTTTAATCCGTAAATGTGTTGTTGGGGGACATGGGGGGCATTAGATTCTATCACACACCAGACTTAGATTCCTGGGGGTCTGAGACTTCTGACACAAAGGTGTTCCTTTTTCGATGTCGTTAAATAAATTAGTCCTTCCCTTTACCCTTCACCATTATCGGGCTTGTCATTTCAAGGCAACTCACCTCGGCCTTCCCAGTTTTTATTGCTAATCATCAGTATGATGAAGTAGACCTAAGATTAAGATATTCCATAGCATGGCCTTGTAATGTTCTGATAGCTGAGAACCGCAGTTATTAATCACTGATTCGTATTCAACATGTTATGTTATAACTGATTAACGTTACGAATTGATAATGATGATGATAATGGTCTTACCAATCAATTTTGACTACAAAATTATTATCGGTAACAAAGTTATCAAATGAACGGGAATAATATGACTGATGACCGCCGAACAGTTTAATGATGCCTATTATACATGTACCTTGCTTCGAATACAAATCGCATAGTTGCGTTGATTACTGTGATGCAGTGCTTCCTGCTAGGAGAAATTTATTGCTGACATAATAAAACACACATTACATCAGAAAACTACGGAAGCCGATTAGTGACATGCGAAATTATTTTTTATCTCGTACTGGTAATTACGAGATAAAAAATAACTTTTTATGGCACTAACCGGCTTCCGTAGAAAATAGTCCGGAGCTGGGCGACGTTTATTTAACATGGAGGCCACAAAAGGAATTGCTTGGTGGGGTAAGTTAGCTTACCTGACAGCCGAAAAACTCTTTTCTTAAGTGTAGCAACTGGTGGATGTAGGAGATACGGCGTTTTGAATTTTTGGAACTGACTTTATCATACGTCTTGGCCTGGAGGTCGAGTGGTCTAACACGCATGACTTTCAATGCTAACAGGGTCAGTGCGTGGGTTCGATCCCCGGCCAGGACATGTATGAGAAAAGCGGTGAAAAAAAGTTGTGAACCAATTTAAGGTCCGTCGGATGAGACTGAAAGCCACCGTCCCTTGTACCTGAGTGTCTATGCCAGGGCAAGTAAAAGACCCCACACAGATGGACAGTAGCCTACCGGGGACTCCGCACCTTAGTATAAGCTTAAGATCCAAAAGGGTTATGAAGCTCCCAAATGATACATAGGCCTACATACATTGGACTCATGAGCCGAGCTTTGTGCCGGAGAATGGAAAATGGCCATCTGCACATGCACGACTACTCTACAACGGACGTTAGGCGGGCGAAGGTCGGGCATTCACCGATTTACTGTATGTCAATTCAATCTTCTACGCTCTTGTGATTGGTTCCATAGTTCAATTAGGAAGCCACATGGCTGGTGTAGTAATCAACACATCATATTGGTTTAGAGTATCGATCCTTATCACCTGCCGACGAGAGTAAAATGTAGCAATTGAGTTCAAGATTTCCAACATGCACAACGTATCAACTCAAGTCGGTGCCGATAATGAGGAACCGGATTGCAGTTTTCCAAGTTTCTAGGAGAAACATAACACCAAGATACTTCGATTCGGTCCAGTAGTTTTAGCTTAGAGCCATTTTTCTGAAGCAAAGTCAGAGATCTCTAATCACTTTCCGACGAACCGCGAATTCAGTTGACCAAGGGCTTCGACTTGGCTTTACAAAGTAAGCTGGTGACAGACTAGCGCGACGCCGCGCGGAGCTAAGCGTTTTCTTTTGTGTTTTCAGGCACCACTGAGCACCATGTGCTGTGGAGCGCAAAAACACAAAAGAAAACGCGTCGCTCCGCGTCGCGTACGCACTAGTCTGTCACCGCCTTTAGAGTCTGGAGCTCGAACCACTAACTGCACCAAATCGGGATATCTTGGTGTCTTCTTTCTTCTAAGAGGATTCTCCATGTATTTCTATGAGCAGTTTTGGCCTCTGTGTAGTGGAAGTATGTTTTGCTGGTTTTTATGCCAACCTGGGTAGTGGAAGTATGTTTTGCAGGTTTTTATGCCAACCTGGGTAGTGGAAGTATGTTTTGCAGGTTTTTATGCCAACCTGGGTAGTGGAAGTATGTTTTGCAGGTTTTTATGCCAACCTGGGTAGTGGAAGTATGTTTTGCAGGTTTATATGCCAACCTGTATAGATATGAACATCATTTTGTTGAACTGTGGCGGATTTTTGTTTTTTTAAAACGTCAAAACAAAAAGATATTTCTATGAGCAGTTTTGGCCTCTGTGTAGTGGAAGTATGTTTTGCTGGTTTTTATGCCAACCTGGGTAGTGGAAGTATGTTTTGCAGGTTTTTATGCCAACCTGGGTAGTGGAAGTATGTTTTGCAGGTTTATATGCCAACCTGTATAGATATGAACATCATTTTGTTGAACTGTGGCGGATTTTTGTTTTTTTAAAACGTCAAAACAAAAAGATAAAAAAATATTGCCACAGTTTACCAAACGAAAATTGTCACTCAAGGAAACCATAACCAGTTGGTTCAAAGATTGATTCGGATTTTAATCTTTCAGTTTATCCAAACAGAGTCATCGTGACGAATAAAGTACGTGTACATACTATTTTCTCATTTCAGGAGCTCGTTATGAGAATTTTTCTGTTAGGTAGCTTTTAACAAGAAACTTACCGGAAAGTGTCAGCTTAGAAATCTGATAAGCCGATCGGCTTAATAGTGCTTTATTGCACTTGAGTTCTCTGATGGCAGAAGAAAAGCAACCGGGGCTGACACGTCGTGGCGCTGTTCATACCTTCGCGGGTCGACTGAGATCTACTGGCCACTTAAAGGCCACCAATACAAACTCCGATGAGTATGTACACAGTCTATCAGCCAGTCACCTTAAGCCGCCAACTGAAGACACAGATGTGTCGATATTTTCTACGACCAACCTCACGGCTATTGACTTTCCATCAATTTCATAGGAAGTGCCAACACCTTTGCCTTCTGGCGGACTTTTCATTATTACGCGGGTCGATGACGTGACCTCCCCACACGCTGGGCTTGGCATTCCCGTCACGTTACTTCGATTTCTATAAAAAGGAAACCATCCCAACCATAATCTTCTTTGTCATTTACTTTCTCGTCCGCGACACCGTCTTTCCACACGGCTGGAGGAGAAGTGTGATTGCTATTTACATCGACGAATTGAAACAGAGTTCTCAGCGATCCGAAAACAGAATCACGTCTCCAAAACACTGTAGACTTCCGGAAGATTATTCAGAAACACCATGAAAAGACCACGGCATCTGCGTCTCTGTTATGCCCCTATCATACTGAGCTAGTTCTCAGTACCGGTACGAGCTTGAAAATGTTGCCGAACGGGCTCAAACTGTTTGCGAGCAGAGTGGACGTAGTGGCAACTTTTTACAGTCTTTTTACGAACTTCATGGACGGGCTCGGACTGGAAGGGTGCTCCAGCACTTCGAGACTTATTTGGCCAACATTACACATTCTAGCCCGTTTTACATAAAAAGGAAACCACCCCAACCCGTTTTACGATGTTCTAGGACGGGAGAGAAATAATGGCTATGCAGAAACCACTTTTTGTGGAAATCTGATTGTCCATTTTGACACCAGGGTGCCAAAACCGAAAATCGCCATGGTGCTATTCCACCATAACCGTCAGTCGGATCGTCCCCAAAACTTTATCACTGGTATGTCTAATAAACGATATAAGATGAATACTCCGGGTTTTTGAGTTGACCTACTTTCGAAGGTCACTGAGGTCAAAAGTTCAAAATTTTGCCATCAAAGTGGCACATTTCGTGCTTAGTTCCCCTACAGTGTTCTAATGTAGTGTGATAATGTATTAAAGGGACACTCCACTCATTGTAAACTTTTGAATTTTTATCAATCCATGGAGACTATTGCCATGAGTTGTGATGTCGCTAATGTCCATAGACTGAAGACATTTATTTTAGTGAACGACCGAATACTGTGACTGCTAGGCCTATTGGTTGTACATTTATGTACTGAACACATACATGTACATCACATGTGCTGTGCAGTGGTCCCTTAGAATGCAATAAAAATGCTTAAAATGATGAGTCTGCTGATTTAAAAAAACAAGACACCTTGCAGATATCAATGAATTTGAATGTATTAACGATATTTGCCAAAAAAATCAAAATTTTACACAATGAGTGGAATCTCTTTTTATGGTGGCCTCTGTGTGTGGAAGTCGAATTCCTTGAAAATCTCACTTTGCAATGGAGAAAAACACCGAGGGCCAAAGCTTGTGGCCTTGCCTCCTGATTATCGTGGCGATTGACGGACACTTCACAACGATAAATGTACTTTACACATCCGACACTGTGATTTAATTGACCATCGACTGACTTTGTCCCGATGATAATTCAGTTCAGGAGAATTAGTTCCCGGAGACCGGCGACACCTGATCCCGGAAATTGGTCACCTAGGATAACATTGTTCCCCTGCTTCGATTATTGGTCCAGCAAATACTCTTCCCCGGGTTATTTCACGTCACTTAACTGATAAAATGGGAATGTACTTCAAGAGAAAACCTCTCGGACAAGGAAGGCAATGTAAATATACACAAATCATTCAAAACCACCGCAGTAAAAGTGCGATTTTTCGCTCTTCTGCTGCTTTGTAAAGCGGCATGTACACTCATAACATTGACATCCCTCAGGCTCCACCGACCCATGGGCCCCTAAAAAACTAGAAATACAAGGGTCTACGTAAGAGTGCTGAGATGTATATTGGGCACAATCATACTGTTTTCCTTCTCTGCCTAATTAAAAAAAATTGAAAAAGGTAGATGATGCATTATCGAAAAGTAATCCAGTTTAACAGAAAATTCTTTGTATATCAAAAACCTCTTTTAAATGTTCAAATGTGATGAATAATAACGATTTTACAATGTTAAATTTGTAATGCATTTGGGCCGTAACCATTATGCATTCCCCTTGCCTTGCACTTTGATCTGCAATGTTTATAGAGGATTGGAATGGCCAAATACAACCAGAGGGGTGCAAGGTGCAGCAGTGGGCCAGTGGCTCAGATAAGACCTGATGATGTATGGGTCATAGTAGGAAGCATCTACTCCTGCAACATATTTGCTGAGAGCCGTACATCTAATGCTGGCAACATTTTTACAACAGTTAACAACATTCCTAAGCAACACGATCTTTTGACCCTGTTTATTCATTGGTCTCGTCGTAAGTCTTAAGGAAAACCATGGTAAATTGCCCATTGGGAGCAAATTCCGCCAGAATTCTCACGTGGAGGTGTGTGCCTTTAAAGGAACCCTATCGGTAGCCCTCACATAGTCATTTTAATGTGCTCATCACACCGATCGGTTTGCATGAGAACCTAATTATGACATGTATTGCACGTAAACCACACTAAACATCAACATTTTGAGCCCAAATCCGCATGTTGACAGCTGCTAGCGCCACCAGTGATGAAGTGACTGCACTGACATGAGCCTAATAGCTACCTGCCGATAGGGTCCCAAGACCATCGAAACCATCTGACTTACTATATCCGCAGAATATACAGAAGTTCTCACATTGGCATCTTCACTGAGTTCAGGTCAAGACTCGGCTTCTCCTCCCTTGACCTTCACGCAAGCAAACCACATTCCGTGTTTAACGGATTTCCCCGGTCCCAAAAATAGCAACCAATCACGTCAAAGCTTGCACCGACCCACGTGCATGACGTGTTCCTGGTAATGACGTTGACCAGTCGAAATTTGATAAAATGACATCATTGATATTTTTTCTTCCGTGAACGACGAAGAAACGAGGCTTCTGATTGGGCGCACGAGAAAATCCCAAAGCGTTGAACACGGAATCTGGCTGCTTGCTGCAGAGTGTAGGAAGAGGTTAGCCGATTTCTACACGATGCATTATGCAGAATGCACATTGGTAGTATTCTGTTTCTTCATTTTTCATGCGAAATCTTTGATCGCTGTGCTAATCACAGCATAAAACTGCGAAGCTTGAAATTGGCTTTCAGATGTCAGAAAAAAATATGACAATTTGCATCGACCCTGTTCCTTTTAGCGCACAGGAATTTATCCGGTTTGTTGACAATTCGTCAACCGAGAATTAACAGGGTCTAACTGCATTTTTAGCTTGACCCAAATTCCCTGTGCTTTTAGTCCCTTATAAACACAGGAATTTAGGGTCAAGTAAAAAATGCAGATAGACCCAGTTAACTCTCGGTTGACGAATTATTTTCCAAGACGCAGCCAAGCGTGGCCAATAAGACTATCACATATCGGGTGGGTAAATATAGCTGAATCGGTTAATGTCGTCCTGGGTACACCTCATTATTACCCTGGGTATTCTGGTTAATCCTTTTTGTTACCCAGGACGATCCTGGGTATAAATGAAATGGCCAGGGCCATTGTGCTCACCTCTGTGACAGAGTATGAAGTGTGACTAGCCTGCTGATACACCGAGTGGTGAAGGATTAGNTGATACACCGAGTGGTGAAGAATTAGTGCAGAAACATCGTAACATTTACTACCGATGAGATATGGTCAAAGTCAATTTTTCAAGATGGCTGCCTGGCAGCCATGTCGAAGTCCAATCGACTCGAAATTTGGCATTTAAGTAGAGGGTACCAAGACACATATTATAGGCACGGTTAAAGCATCCTAGCTTCTACTAGTTATGAGGTGTGGGTCTAAGTCCATTTTTCAAGATGGCTCCCTGGCGGCCATATTTGACTTTGAATCTGACTGAAATTGACCATATATTTATATGGTACCTAGATACATATTCTGACAAGGTTAAAACATCCTACCTACTCCTATTTATAAAATGTGGGTTAAAGTCCATTTTTCAAGATGGCTTCCTGGTGGCCATATTTGAAGTCCGATCGAGTTGAAATTTGGTGCATTTGTGCAAGGTGCCTAGATATATCTTCACACCAAATCACAACACTCTATGTCAAATAGCCACGAAATGTGCCACCAAGCAGTGAATTTTGAACTTTGACCTCTGTGACCTTGAAAAGTAGGTCAAATCAAAAACCCGGGATTTATGTGATGTAGTCTCATCAGAGGAACCCACCATAAAAGTTTCGTGGTTCTAGCTTACAGCGTTCAGGAGATATGGCCGAAAGAAGGTTTTCACAAAGCGCCCCCTACAGGCCAGAGTGTACAAGCAGCAGCGCTACGTTTCGGTCCAGAGATAGTTTTTACCATAAGGGTACCTGTACACCAAATTTCAAGTTTGTAACCCAAGCGGTTTAGAAACGTGCCACCCCTGTTAACGACGACGGACGACGACGACGACGGACGACACCGGACGACGACGGACGACACACCATGAGAGAAGCTCACCTCACAGAGGTGAGCTAAAAACGGTACTGGTGATGGTGAAGCTGCTGCACTATTAAAAATTCCCGATCCCGCTGCCCTTCCTCGCAGACACAAAAGCTACACTGTCGAGGCAAGAATAAAGCGTGTTTTGGACTGCCATTGAGCCGGGAAATTTTAAAACAAAACCTACCTCTGTAGGTGACATCATTAAGGCGATGGATCGCCAACTGGGAAACTTTAATGCAACAAGGTGAAAACCCTACCCTACCCTGTTTCAAACAACAGGGCCCATATGCATAAAGGTGGAATAAGCTTATTCCAGGTATAGCTTTACGTTATAACATTAAGTTAAACCTGGAATAATCTTATTCCACCTTTATGCATACGGGCCCAAGGGGTTAAAGTACATAGACCCTGGACTGACACCGAGGTCTGTGAACGCCACACTAAAATTCTTTCAACCTAGGCAGTGAAATCAGTACCGTGATCAGTTGCCTATTAATAATCCTACTCCCAGTGATCAAATTTCATTGACCAAAATAACCCATTTTGGCCCCTATGAATAGCATTAGTGGACTTAGAAAATTTCTGGGGAAGACCAATAAACTGTGACCCTCCTGTATGTACCAAATTTCAGATCAATAGCTCCAGCGGTTACGAAACGTGCCCTGGTAACGCCAAACGACGGACACTGCACCACGACAAAAGCTCAAGGGTGAGCTAACAAAAAGTAGGCGGAGACATGATGGTGTGACAATAACGATCATTACGGGGCCTAACTATTCACGCAGTGACCGGTTCTCGTCCTCTCATTCTTATTTAACAATATGCAATATCTCAGTGTGCAGAGTGTAAAAACTTTGGAGTGAGGAAGAATTTGTCCATATTCACGAAGACATGGGGCCCGATCGCGAGTTGAGGTTGCTGTGGCTGAAATCCGTCTCCTTCGGGAGAGTAAAGCCTGCTGCACACGTGAGCTATCTGCTGAGCAAAAAGTTATTCGAGACCGTTTCCCCAGCAGATAGCTCGCTGTGTGCGCGTATTTTTCGGTGAGATTTCTGCCTGGCGAGGTCTTGAGGTGAATATTCAACATGGTTGACATTTCTCGCCTCGAGAGGCGAAAAACTCACCGTTTGCGCGCTACTTTGAGACCGCCATCTTGAAATCATGTGAACAAAGGAAGCGATTTCATTGGCCACCTGGAATTTCTGCCCTCAGCACTTACCTCAAGTAACGCGCACACGGTGAGTTTTTCGTCTCTCGAGGCGAAAAATATCAAACATGTTTGATCTTCGCCTCAACGCCTTGTGAGGCAGAAAACTCACCGAAAATTACGCGCACACAGTGAGCTATCTCCTGAGCAAACAGTCTCGAGAGACTTTTTGCTTAGCAGCCACCGTTTCTCCAGTGAATCTCCAAAAGTCAATATCATGCCGAGAAAGGGTTGCAAAAAGATTTATCCCTTCCTTCATATTGGGCTTTGTGGTCAGTATTTCCTCCATCCGAGGGATTGCTGGAGGGGAGGAAGTGGTTGGACACATCCTAGGGGCGGAAGTGGTGGAGGTATGGGAGGAGGTACAAAGCGCAGTCGAATTCGGTCCATCTATCACCACCAGGCTCTCGCCGTCAACTACAAGAAATAAGCCTAGTTCATACATCGACGCAAGACCATCGGCGTCCAACGCGCGATCAAATCTAGACGCCGACTTCGCGGAATTGATTCACAGTCCAGCATACTTTAGCAACGGCGACCCGTTATGAAATGACTCAAGTAATTACAGCCTCGCAATCGGACGCCGACGAAATCACACGACGGGGTCGCGTTGGTCGCTGGCGATGGTACTGCGTCGAAGTATGAACTAGGCTGGCTGTCCATTCACGCGATGTTCGAGCGGCGGACTCTCGAAAGCATTGTTTGTTTCCGCGGCGATGTCATGGACAACCCGCACCGCTCGAAAATCGCGTGAATGGATTCTTAAGCCTTGTTTATACTTCGACGCACGACCATCGCTGGCGACCAACGCGCGATCTAGGGTTCGACGCCGACCCCGTCTTGCGATTTGGTCGGCGTCCAATCGCGAGGCTGTAGAGAAATTTCATAACGGGTCGCTATGGTTACACCGAACGCGATGCGTTGACGCGCGCGTCAAAGTCTTTGTTATTTTCCACTGCACTGCACGCAAACAAAGGCTTCCAAAGCATAAATCGTGTGCGTTGCCCTGTCGCACGCAAATTCGCATTCGGTGTATCCGTAGCCTTCGCCATAAAGCCTAGTTCATACTTCGACGCAAGACCATCGGCGTCCGATGCGCGATCAAATCTGGACGCCGACTCCGCGGAATTGACTCCCAGTCCGCCGTACTTCAGCGACGGCGACCCGTTATGAAATGACTCAAGTAATTACAGCCTCGCGATCGGACGCCGACCAAATCGCACGACGGGGTCGGTGTCGAACACAAAGTCGCGCGTCGGTCACCGGCGATGGTCGGGCGTATGAACTTGGCTTTAGGCTAAACTACACCTTGATCAGTTGCCATGGATTAGGCCAACTTGATGATTCAATAAAATGTTCAAGCACAGCCAAGGCCTGTAGAGATCAAAAGGGATATTGTGGTTGCGCGATGTGAAAGAAGGCAATAACTATTGCTTGAATGTCCGTAGCTGTGACCGCAGAATGCAGTCTGATCGCACTCGCTGTTCATGAATAACTGACCCGCCAACCATTGAAGAGCAGCTCATCATTGCATTCTGTGCAGTGACCACATGTCGGCGCTTGACCATTCACTGGCCGTGTAGTATGCGGGCATTGTCATAAGGCTGGGTTTGCATAGAGCGTGTTGATACACGGAAGGCACGCTACGGTACGCGTAGATATTACGACACGCCCACACTGCGGTTTACATAGGCCTTCATCGTGTCTCTATCATTTGACACGCTGCCTCGAATTTTGGCATTATTTTCATTAGGTCTCATGCATTTCGTGATGCAAATAAGAAAATATGTGATATTTGATGAGGAAACATCCTAAAATGCCCATCTCCGTACTTCGAAACAACGCAAGATCTTCCCACGAAGTCAGCACGCACCTGAAAGAACGAGCATGCTCGTTCTCTTCAAAACGTGTATATACTCCACTCTCTACGTAACCCCACGCGTATAGACCAATGTAAACGGTAGATTGGAAAATCCATTGTCAGTTCATCATCACACGCGTATGTCAACGTACCGTGTCGAGCGATCGTGCTTCGTGTGGCTCTATGTAAACCCAGCCCTAGGTCTACGTACGTTGAGATATGAGAGAGATCTACAACTACCCAAGTTGGATCGCAGAAGACGTTTCCAAAGCTATCAATAAAGTGCACTGATGGAATACATTTTTACATCAATATACAGTAGTTCCCCGTATACCCCACCGTGACCCAAAACCTGATTCAGACAATTTTCTAAGTCCAACGACGATGTCAATCCATACCCAATAATAGGGGACGCGTTCCACGTTAACTGGGGTCACTTTTGTCCACTTTTTTCCGTCCCCAATCTGAACGCCAGAGAACGATTCGTGCCAACATCGTATCTCTGACGTATATCGGAGACCGCCATCTTGCCCCGGGATCTACTTCTTCGGTCATGCTCAACAACTGTTCAAATCTATCGATCTGAATGATCAAAGTTACCAATTAGGGGTTGTGAGTGTTGCTACACATAGAAAAATGAGTTGAAGCATGTTACCTTACCTGATGAAGGGTCACTCACGCTATAGCAGCAGGTTGAACTTCTCAAGTGGTGAAGTGAAGGCTGGTCGGCCATTTTGTTTCGACATTGTAACGTTGTCCATCCTCGGTGTTATCACTGCCTAAAATGTGCCTTAATCCACTGAATAACTTCAGATTCTACAATAAATAAAATTATCCCACCGATATAATGCGCAAAGAACCCATTTATACGTGAGAAAGTATCAGCATTGGTCTGCACTACATCATCAAGTGCGGAAGGTTACGGTCAATGTCACAGACGACCCACTCACTGCGGCGAATCAGTGAATTATCTCGTGATTTGCGAGATGATTACTACGCCGAGGCTCCTATATACAGTTGAGGTAGGTTACGATGGCCGCCCGAATGTAGCCGAGTACCGCCGAAGATGACGTCGATTGTTCCGTCCCTTTGGATAAATAACGTTTGCAACACTGCAATTAGGGAGTTTAAGAATCCAAACGGTAAACGTAAACTTTACGACAAAGATGGTTTATCGTTCGTGACATGGAAATAACGTAAACACAGTTAAGATTCAAATCTACTAATGAACGTTAACGTAAACGGTAAATTGAAAGACAACACAACCAGGAAGAACAATCCCTTGGTGCAACGCGAAGATTTGTATACAAAGGGCGGTCAATGATCAGCGTTCATAGACTAGTTCCCGTCCTTGCCGCTTCACCCGCTGGCGCTCCTCTTTATCTTCGCAATACAAAGACAGGCACGGGTCGCCATTTTGACACCTGATTATTTCGGAGAATATCCACGGTTGCATTGATTTGCACACACACCATGCACAATTCTAAGTTGGGAGTAGGTGTTGGACAGGGCTACATAGATGCCTACCGCAAGGCTACTGATAGGCGGACTCCTATGCACATCACAGTGGTCCTTAACCGGAAGAAAGGGCAAAAAAAGTTTACTCAAATAAAACCAACGTGAGAATATTCCTAAGACAACGTAGTTTCATTTGCTGAAGGAACGAAAAAAATCTGTTGGGAAAATTTTGAGAAAATCCACTTTTTCGAAATGGCGGCCATTTTGGATGCTGGAGATTTGAGAAAAAGAGTTGCAATTGTCAATATTCATTCTGAATTGGCAGATTTCCTCAGGAAATGATAGTAGTGGCCATCCTGCATCAATATACAATGCAAAGCATTCAATTTGGTGTTATACAGGGTGTCTCATGCAAAAGAACAGGGAAGACGTCAGTGTTATTTTGAAACATCCTTTATAATTGCAATTTGAACAAGGTTATAACGCACATAGGGACTTTTCTCAGAGAGTGACACTTATTGGCAGGTGTTTTTTCCGTCGTCAGTATAATTATGCATGCAAACTCAGTATAAGTTTACACTCTAATGGATATGTTTACCTGAATCAGACACAGGCATCCCAAATTGGTAGAGAACATCTTTTCATTCACTACAAACAACCTTTTGTCATTTTCTGAGTGACATGACCATCAGGTCGAACTAGGATGACACCCGAGACCATCTTATATCATAATAAAGGGTCTATGGCCATCATAAGATGTCCTGTTGAGTCCTTATCCACACATTCCTTGAGCTGGGACAGTAAACGTATCCGTATTGGAAGAAAGTATCATGAAACTGCCAGGGCTAAGGTTTGCCTTCTTTGTTTTTGGAAAGGCAGCATTTTAATTTGGAAATGATGACCTTCTGAAAACAATACCTGAGCTAATTACAGGTTATGATGTTCATGATAGACGTTTGCCGACAGAGCGTTCTGGAATACAACGGTGCTCATGTTTAGATGGAACTGTGAATTATCACGATGGCCAACCGTAAGAGTTACGGGCAAACAAAACTTCCCATGATGCATGATCGCCCAATGAGCATTAATTGCTGTACACCTGATTATCACTTTCTGCCATGAATCAAAATTCTTTACCCATCAAGTGTACTTCAGTTGTGTTGGGTTTACAGCATTTAATTCAGTTTTGGCAATGGTATGGAATTGGAATGGGACCCTTTCTGACCCTGCATGGTTCACCTCCGTGATTACTGTGCAGGTGAAGAATCTCTATGTGCCTATAAGCCATGTTCAAATAGCATTTGTAAAGGATGTTTCGAAATAACAACTGTCGTCCCTGTTTTTTGCATGAGACACCCTGTATAACACCAAATTGAATG
This sequence comes from Notospermus geniculatus, assembly GCA_002633025.1. NCBI lineage: Eukaryota > Metazoa > Nemertea > Pilidiophora > Heteronemertea > Lineidae > Notospermus > Notospermus geniculatus. The sequence continues at coordinate 107,985 of NMRB01001453.1, forward strand.
CTTTGCATTGTATATTGATGCAGGATGGCCACTACTATCATTTCCTGAGGACATCCGCCAATTCAGAATGAATATTGACAATTGCAACTCTTTTTCTCAAATTTCCAGCATCCAAAATGGCCGCCATTTCGAAAAAGTGGATTTTCTCAAAATTTCCCCAACAGATTTTTTCGTTCCTTCAGCAAATGAAACTACGTTGTCTTAGGAATATTCTCACGTTGGTTTTATTTGAGTAAAATTTTTTTGCACTTTCTTCCGGTTAAGGACCACTGTGAGATGCATGCTGCTGCTCAGTCTCATCGGTATGCAATCTCATAGTCCTGATCTGTCAAATGGCACTCACAGTAGGAACACGCGGACCTGATCTGATTTTAGTTACAAACATTGCGCAAAAAGCTGCGCAGAAGACGATGCGCAAAGAGCGTGCGCAGTGGCGTGGACAGAAATCCCTGTCAAAATGGCAGCCCGTGCTTGTCTTTGTATAGCGGAACAGGAGCGCCAGTGGGTGGAGCGGCAAAGACGGGAACCATTCTGCAGCGTTCACGGCAGCTCCAAACGACCAAAAGGCCAAAAGAGCGTTCGTCCGTCCGTAAGGCTCCAGTTCCATAGAGTTCACTTTTCTCGCGTTACACTTCACGTTTTCCTTTCGTTCCTCGGAGAAAGCATGCCACAGGACAGGTAATGTGTGTCTCGTTGTGCGCTGAATCGAGGAACGAAAGGAAAACGTGAAGCGTGGCGCGTGAAAAGTGTAAACGTGAACTCTATGGAACTGGAGCCTAAAAGCCTATGAATACGACATTCCGTGACATGTTATGCTATTAGGCTCCAGTTCCATAGAGTTCACGTTTACACTTTTCACGCGCCACCCTTCACGTTTTCCTTTCGTTCCTCGATTCAGCGCACAACGAGACACACATTACCTGTCCTGTGGCATGCTTTCTCCGAGGAACGAAAGGAAAACGTGAAGTGTAACGCGAGAAAAGTGTAAACGTGAACTCTATGGAACTGGAGCCTTACATGATGTTTTGGGTGAACAACTTTGGCCTAGTTAACACAAATCCCTGGAAACTCAATGCAATAGAACTGACTTACGCAAGTCACAAGGGGCAGTGAAACGTATCACAATACAATTTGACCACCTTTGCCTAACGTGAAGCAGGAAACGTTCAAACGCTATTGAAATTGCATGTTGACATTAATGTCGTAAAGTTCACGTTTATCGTTTGGATTCTTAAACTCCCTATTAGGCCATACCAATTTGATTGTTAGTTTAACGGATCTTGTCTCACCAAAAGTGGCATGCTGCTGGCGAAAAAAAAATAAAAATAAAATGAAGAAGTTGAGCTTCTTTAATGGTTAACCCAATTCCATACCTGTAGTTATTTCCTCACATTAAATGAATGTTTTTCCTTTGCATGCTTTGTCTTTGTGTTGATGTTGTGTATTAAGTTATTAATTCTGGTGGAGGGTTGTAATCCTGCCTTGCGTACTGTAGTTTGCCCCACACCTGCATGTCCTGTCCTTCACCTCACCTCAGTTTTCAGCTTTTGCTTTTAGCATTGTGTACCTCTTAGTTTTTAATATCCATCACACATTCATTTTACTATGCATGTACATGAGAAAAATGGCCATATTGACCTCAGTCAAGATAAAATACTGAATAAAGGAATGAGCAGGTCAGGACATACAAGTGGCTATTGCAAATTATGGAGTGCAAGAGAGTCCCAAGCCTCTGAAAAATGGTGAGGGCAACCCTCCGTCCTTCTCTTGAGTCTTTCAGAGTGATGGACCAGACACTTCAACCAACATTCCTGGTGAGATCACACATCAAGTGAAAAGAAGAAGGCTCCATGAATTCTATGAAGGCATCACTTGACATTTACAGCTGACATTTGCTACTTCATGCGAACAGACAACGCTATACTGGAGTGTAAAACTGGAGATTTTTGAGGCTATACTGCATATTTTCATTGGTATTGTTGCATGTTGAAAATTTTAATTTAAATGCCCACAAAATCTGAGCAAATTAGCCAGCAAAATTGTCCAGTTTTACATTTAAAATATGATAAATCAACAATGAAGTAGAGTTTTTGTAAAAAAATTTAATTCTGAACACATGAATTTCAAAATAAAATCTTGATTGACTGTCAATGTCATTCTTGTCCCAATCTTTTACCCTCCTGAGGAACACGTCGGAAAAGTAACAAGGTTGCATAGTGGTCTCACCAGACCTATAGTGACCTCTGTGATTAAAAATGTAGCCCCTCACCTATTCCTAGGAGGGTTAAAATAGCATGTGAAAAATTCACTTGATCCCAAAAATTATGTTTCAAAGGAGGGAATATAACAGTGTACCCTATTTTTTTGTTTTGGCATGGCTGCATAAAAATAATGCCAGACACAGTTATCTGCTTCAGTGACTGTCGTGAGAGGTGTGGAAGAGTGGTTGCTCTCCTCATTTCTATTCTTGTCAAGGCGAGCAATCACTCGCCCACACCTCTGAGGACCGTGACTACTGCTTTCTGTCACACTATAAATGAAAAGACTAGGGAGGGCATGTACATGTAACAAAGAGTGTGGAGTTTCTTCTTTGTTTGCCCCCCCCCCTCCAGGCACCAGGGGTCGTGGAACTGAGATTTGAATATATTAATTCAAAAAGTGGCAGAAAATTATCAATGTGCACCCAAACCTCAACACATGGGTATTGTTTTTGAAAACTCTTAGAACTCAGAAAGACATTTCACCTGAAGTCAGGGATTCTAAATCATTCACAACAATTCTGTCTCATTTCCATATTTTAAGGTGCCTGGGGTGATGGGAACAAAACCATCAAGCATGTTGTCGTCAACTGATGTTCCCTATATTGAACGTCCACACTCTTCCACACAACACATGAAAAAGGTTCCCGATGAAATGTCAGAATTTATGGAGTCCCACAACAGTCCTACAACAAATGGGATATCCCCCATTTTCAGTGAATAAATCGTAAAAATCCCAAATCAAAGCATTTTGAACAGAAAACTCCACACACATGCATTTTGTTTAAATGAAAACAGACCTCTTGCCTGAAAACACAAACTCTCAGTTGTGGCAATCTACATGTAGGCTCGCCAGACATGCCACATGTGACAAGGTACATGTATGTCCATTTCAACCTCAACTGCTGAAAGGTGCTATTCTTTCAAAAGAAAGCCTGGGCTCTATAGAAAAAAAATGAGAAGACAAGGCCACTTTACTGTCCTGCTGCTGACTGTCTTTAACGATTTTCTCTTCTGGGGGCTTGTGGCTGGGTCCTCTGTCTTTTAAATGAATTTCTTGGACCCCTTGTTGGAATCTTCTCCCCTTTGTCCTTGCAGGCATTACAGATTGGTCTCACTATTTGATACGTTCGCTTTGCTTCCTGTACATCTCCATCATCAGCAATGTCATCCTGACCACAATAAAAGCATACATCCTCAAAGTGCACTGTAACCGCACTGTAATATGACACCTCCATTGGCATACTGCACGTTTGGTCTTCACGGACAACAACTCCTTCAGCAAATTGATGATCTGGTGGGAAAAGGGCAGAACCACATGTATAGGTCCTCTCTTGTTTTTGACGCTCCACTTCAAGCAGTTCATCTTTCCTCAGTTTGGCCAAACTGTAAATACATCTAGGCTTGTCACACTCTGCGCACAAAATGACTGTTCTGACTTTGGCACTGACAAGTACTTCCTTCCTCTTCGCATCCACCTGAGAACCTCGGGTTGTGGTGACTTTGGACGCAGGGCGGTCCGAGTCAGTGGTCTCTGTTCCATAGAGTGCCCAAAGGTCTTGGTACCTTGACTTGTCTGCAGAAAGGACTGGATCTGGAATCCAATGCAGGTTTTCAAAACGTTCAGGAGGCAGTCTCGGGGGCTGAACTAGGCATACTCCACACATTTCATCAGAACATTTCTTGATCTGAAAGACATACTGGCTACACTTGGTGTGTCCTGTCAAAAACCTTTGCCACTCTCCCTTCTTTGCAAGAACTTTCTGTTGCAATTTGTCTGCTTCAAGGCTACCATCAATAATATCTACCGACTCAAATAAAGTGTTTATCAGGGACTTATTTGCACCTTTGTGGACTTCAACGGGGGTATCATGGAGACGAAGACGAGAAAATCTTTCACTTAACAAGTTAATCACTGGTGCCATGCTCTTCTTGTAGGCTTTCTTAAGTCCTTCTGTGCTTTCTAGCTTTCTGCGAACTTCATTCAGAGACTTGCACTTCGAAGCCACTTCCTCTTTCTCAGGTTCATCCAGTGGACTTCTGGCTAGTGCCGTTCCTTGAAGACCAAGGTTGAGGAGAGCATTACCTCTCTCGGCCAGGTTAGCCCAACTGTCTCCTGGTGCAGTTCTGACTGCAACAAGCATGTCTAAATCAAGCTGCATCCAAAGAATAACTAGAGACACTTGTACACTTCCCAGGTTAGTACGATGATCAGGGCCCCCATCAGAGTGTATGAAAAGGATAGGAACGTCAAGATTGATACCATCTTCTGAGTGGTAATCTCGTATGATTTTCAAGGTTTCTGTCGCATGGCGCATTGGAGTTGAATGTTGAGTGACTTTATCCTTCAATGTCACATGTAGCTGGCCCCTGAAGTAACTTCCTTTTCCCTCATTTGGTATTTCCCCCATCACAACAGAGTTGAGGGCACCACACCTGCAACGTGATAATCGTGATCAGCAGCAACCAATGCGGGACCTTCCATAGGGGTAATACACTGGCGTTGTCCATGCTGAGCAGTAGAAATTGGAAGCCCGGGTTCACCCACTGGGATGATTGCCTTGTCATCTATGTACATTACCCTGCAGGATTCTCGCCACTGATCATTAGACATGAACTCCTTGCAGTAGCTCCATTGCACAGCACAGAACTTCGAATCTGGGTGCTTTTGGCGAAGTACTCTCCTCTGGATCATAAATTTGATTGGGAATCTTCCAGTGTACTGTACAGCCTTGGTGGTCCAGGGGTTCTTTGGGTGAAATTGTAGTCTCAACCATTCAACACTTGGAATAGCACTGTTACCCAAACCTTTCTCCTGAAGCCTTCTGGTAACTTGCTCTCGAAGATCTCTGACAGATAAGGCAAATGGGACATACAAATGTTCCCCATGTCTTCTGTCGTTTACCTGAGCAGTATATTCTTCAAAATATAGGTCAACTTCACTGAAGAAGATATCAAACTGTGTCCCTTTTGGATTCCCATTCAATTTGCGCATGTCAAGGCAAAGGTCTGCTCCACCCTCATGACCACCTTCTATGATGTCTGCAATCCTTTCATCAATGTCTCTGCTTTTAGCATTTTCCGGTGCCGAGCAGTCATCTGTTAGAAACATGTAGATTGATCGAAGAAGTGCCTTTGGTGTGTTGGCGTACTTATGGTATTTCTCAATGAAGTCCTTCTTCACAGCTCTACTGGAATACTTACCTATATTCTTTGAGATCTCAGATATTACCTCTGCATTTCTCAGGGCCACATCTTCACCATCAGGAGGGGCCTGCCAGATGAATGACATTGTGCCAATGTAGTTCCCAAAAGGATATCTGTAGATATAAACTCCAATGGGTAGCATCAATTTATCTAGCCAAGTGCGTCTGTCAAACCTGTCTTCAGGTGCAAACTCATTCAACAAAATGCATGTGTACTCGTCACTCTCCAGCAGTTCCCTATGAAGTCTATCATATTGGGGTGAAACTGGGCCTAACACTGGGCGTACATACATCAAACATGCATCTTTATTCCCACTAGGCCTAGTACCATTTTCATCAGGCTGTGAATGCCTGACTTTCATTTTTTCATTGACTGACTCGAGATATTTCTGATATTTCTTCACGCCTTCAACCAAGTCAACAAATTTGTCTCTGAGAGTCTTGAAGCATGATCTGTATGACCACGGCTGCATTAATGATGTTGATAGGCCATCAATATGTCCAAGAAGTACATCCTGTTGAAGCTTTGGAACGGCATGCTTCTGTTCAGTCCAACTGGTGAAGTTCTGGGAGGCGATCTCTGGAAACGGAATATGTATTCCTCTGTCACACAGCTTGTTCTTGTGTGGGTCTAGATACCACAGGCATGAAGTCAGGTGTCGAACAAAGGCAGTCCCTGAAAAAGAAAACCAAATGTTTAAGAAATTGCAAAACAATTGCCCCCCCCCCCCCAGCCAAGTTTTTATTTCAAGTTTCAATGAATACTGAGTAGGCCCTATAATATCCACAATATCAGATCTGAAATGAAAGGGTTAAAACAAAAGAACACAGAGAATTGAAAATTCTGCATGTGCAGTGGAAAAGGTACAAAGATATTTCAACATGCAACCCAGCAACACCCACTGATTTGATGTGTTTACAATGGAAGCATGCACCCACGTGTGCACATTCATATCATTTGCATGATTTGGGAAAACCCAGGATACCCCATTATGACGTATACATCAAGGAACCAATCAAAATAGACCAACAGGAGACATGCCACGATTTAATTGGCCAGCTGCCCAGCGAGACATCATCTAACGTAGCCCACAATGCATAGCGGTTCCATTCATAAACAAACGGCATGATGGATCATGTTGCAGAACTGTCAAACATGTCAAAAGGAAACTTCAACTACTCACCGACACTGGTTGTAGATTGTACCTCGTCTGGTTTCCAACCTGCCCCTGACTCCCCAATAATGCCAATAATGCAATTGTACAGTCTGTCAAAACCAGTTATCCGCTTATCAGGATCGTCAGCTTTCTTCTTGCAGGGGAGTTGGGTCCTCTTTGCACCGGCCATGAGGATATCGAAAGCATTCGGTCCGGCAGGCGTCGTAGGCCTACTATCGTTCCGAGATTCTGAATCAGAGTCCTTCATCAAATTAATTGTGATGAAGCGACACTCCAACACTCCTATCATTGAGAGAGGAGCATCTGGGCACATTTTTACACGGCTAGCACTTTCCGAATCCACACTCGCAGCTGATTTGTGAATATAAAACTCGGGCACTGAACAATCCATAGCGGCATGTACATCGCCACTTGTGCAGGAGTCCTTTATTTTCTCGAAGAGTTCCATGAAATTGGAATTAGAATCGCATTTTGTGAGTTCATAGCCGCGTATCAGTCGCCCCCCACTACCCGTAATCCGAACACAGTAAAATTCCGACATGATGCACTCCGATAAACGTGTACATCAATGCATTTGAATAACAATGTTAGGTTAACGCCGACACTTCTGACGTGCCTGCCGGCGTCAGCCATTGATATGGTCGATCTACGGGGTCACCACCAGTTCGCAACACTGGGGCCCAGGTCACATGGATCACGGGGCGCGCCGAGGCCATGTGCTCCGTACGGCGTTCGCGACTTCAGAGACACTTACGCATATTTTCCAAGCCAAAAAAACCGTATTTTTATTTTTATTTTTAAACTTAGGATGATTGAATGATGCGGGCGCAAAAAAATTTTTTTTTTTACTGAAAGCACTGGATTAAAGATGCGGGCGAAATAACAAAATTTTATTTCATTTCGGCAATTTGGGGTAGCGGGAAATCCGTTAAACGAACAATCAAATTGGTATGGCCTTATCAGTGGATTTGACAGTGTTGCAATCATCATTTCCGNTCAAGTTGGGATTAGCCGAATAAGAGCTTAAGCTATGGATCAGTTGAGCTGTAGCTTAAACCCAAATTCGGATCAGTTGGTGCATACGGGCCCAGGTGGGCAACAAAGTCTATAAATGCATCAACGGTAGATTTATTTCGATTAGCTTCACATGATTGTGAAGTGTTTTAACGTCCCATGCATCGTTCATTCTCTGAAATTTGATTTTCGGCGGCCTTTTCCGATAAATCTTTACGTTGACGATTACGTAACGTGCACATTACATAACACGCATTACGGCTGCGATTATGGCTATAATCCACACTTTGACTTCCTTTACATACTGTAATTTTCAAAATCACATGACTGATGAACATGATATTGCAACTCATCACAGCTTTTTAATGACTTTGCCCAATAGGGTCTTGCACCACACAAACATCCTTCACGGGCGGATTGTCCATTCCTCTTGACCACATGACAGCAATGTTTTGTGTGATTTTCATGACGTCATTTCAATACATAGCCGTGTTAATTTGGTTTAGGAAAACTTTGGTGTAAATAGAAACGACTGGAAGCATTCGCTGAGATAACATGACCTCAAAGTTTTCAAAGATGCTGCAAAGGTTATTTATATCTGAATCTAAAGGCGGATTTACACCTCTGACGCCATCACCCGCCGTAATACGCTACGCCGGTTGGCGGCGTCAGTGAGTGCCGGCAGACCTGGGGTGGCCGCATAGAAACTCCGCTAGCACTAGCGGAGTTTCTATGCGGCTACCCCTGGCCGCTCGTTTACTGTTATTGTCCTTAGTGTAAACCCACACACGCAGACTCTCGAATCAGCCGACCTACATGTACGTACACCCTTAGTCAAAAGTAAATAGACAGCTACTAAATTCAATATTTCTTTTAATATTAATGAAACGCATTTTTTCTTTTTATACTCAACACGAAAAGAGCAGCGAACAAAAGCATAGACGTTCGCGTTGGCGTTTCGGGGGCTTTGCGAAAACTCTATATTCTCCACTAGCAAGTACCCGTGGCGACCGGCGATTGTGATTCAACCGAGGATGGAATGCCCGGCCCTGGTGGAATAGGTGCACCCAAAGGCATGCAGTAGGGAGAATTCAGAAAGCAATCGAACAACACTGCTAAAAAAAGTAAAATTGCGACCACAACAAAGTTCTCTTCGCAAAATCAACCACCCGTTGCATCAGGATATGGTATCCTCTATCATGCCGAATTTCGAGACAAAACAAAGCTTCTAAGTGTGACTTTATTGAGCCGACTTCCAGCATTATTATATAGATAAATAGAACTACACACGTTTTGGGACCCCGCGAAATATGTCAACTAGTTTTATGAAGGTTCCACTCGTATGTTTTTGTCGTATAAAGTGAAATATTGCCCCGTCCTGTGCATTGAATCCGAAGTATTCAATATTGGTATCAGCGATACGCGGAAATTGGACTCGAATTTCATCAAATGCACTTCGTCCAGGTGAAATTTTTACCAGGCCATGCAACGGATTGGGAGTTTCTCGAAAACAAACGGCCTTAGGACCTGGAAAAACAGTCAGGCAAGGGAGACACACACCCTGCCAGTAAATAAAATTCATGTCAAGTTTTGTGAAAGTACCAAACCAATTAAGATGTTGCAGTTTGTGAGTGAAAGGCCGGTACCCCCTCCAAGGACCACACCCGACTATCAAATACTTGTACCGGTACGTAACTCTGTCGAAGGAAGCAATGAAGTCGTCACAAACACGAATTCCTCTTACGGTCAACGACACTGCTTTGCGTTTTTCAAATAAAATCGATTCAGACATCTTTATATCATAAATTGTGGCTTTAATGTCACCATTTACACGGCACCAGACGACGAGTGTCGAACCAAACCAAAAAGACATGTAAGAGTTGATAATCCGTGCACATGCGTTTTTTGCGGGTATGACCAGGCGTCCCCGAAATGTACCATTCCGTAGATCGTACAAGTGAGACACGAACGAGCCATCCCCTTTCTTGACTTGTAAAACAAAATATTTCCCAAAACATGTGTACACGTATAGTCCTCTTATCTGCGGAATCGTGTATTTGCTGGAAAGGCTGAACAGTTTTTTTGCTAACCGATATATGGTCAGGGTAATAACTGGAGTCGTTTCTGAGATTTGAACTGCAACAATATATCCTGTTATGCGATCAAAAATCCACAATCGAAGCTCCGAAAGATTTAGTGGAGGCAAAAAAGGTACCCGAATATTTAAATGATACTGAATGAGGTTATACTCCTATAATACGAAGCGTGGTCAAGAAATATATTGCTATAATATTTCTGATGATTTCAGCAAAATTGATATCGCAGAAAAAGATAAACTTAAAGCCTCACTGTATTGAATTTTACGGTATTTTCAAAGTGCTAGGAGAATGACCACGCCAAATTTCAAATCTGTTGCCCCTTCAACAACTGAGCTGCAGCTGAAAATATTGCCAGCCAGACATACACCATCTTCACTGAGTTCAGGTCAAGACTCGGCTTCTCCTCTCTTGACCCACATTCCGTGTTCAAAGATTTCCCCGGTCCCAAAAATAGCAACCAATCACGGCAAAGCTTGCATCGGCAGCTCGGGTATGATGACAAGATGGCGGTCGATGAAACTTTATTCGAATGTAAATTCTCCGTGGAAGGACTTACAAGTACTCAAAAAGAAGCCGCGAAGGCAATATTCGATGGAGACTATTTCTTAGTCTGTTGTAGGACTGGCAGTGGGCAGTCAATTATGTACCAGCAGGCTAGTGTTGTTCGCTACGAAGTTGAACGGCGTACCCGGTACTCGTACGAATAAATTATCGCAAAGAGGTTTCTGATTGGGCGCACGAGAAAATCCCAAGCGTTGAACACGGAATCTGGCTGGACACGGAATCTGGCTGCTTGCTGCAGAGTGTAGGAAGAGGTCAGCCGATTTCTACATGTACACGATGCATTATGCAGAATGGACATACACAGACATGCGAGACAGTGTGGAAAATAAGGGTGACCTGGTGAACAAAAAAGGATCAACGAGCAGGTTCAAATACATGAACTGTGCGAATTATCCGTTTTGAATCAATCTGCTCATTGGCTATGAACAACAAGGATCTCGATTTTTGGATTGTCATGAAGTGGTTTATTATGCGAGGATCAGCCAAAAATCTTACGTAATACTTCCTGAATGATGCGGGGCATCGTACTGTTACATGCGAGAACCTGACCAGACTTTTTTCATTGAAACAGTCGATTATTTCGAGCAGACTGATTTTTGTGTATGAAAACATATATAATTGATAAACAATGGTTCTGGTCAAATAATCATATCCTAAATTTCTACCAAAAGTACGAGGGTTTTGAATGGTGTTGGCGGACTGTAACCTTGCATCAGATTTTGACAAATCTAAGGTAAATGCCGTAATTGTCATACGCCTTTCGCTATCTTGAACCAACAAGGATACTTCGAGGCCGAGAAAAAATACCGTGACGCTGGAGGGGTCGTACAGTTGTGCAATTTTTGCCGTTGCGTTTTGTGATAAGCGGAAAACGAAGCCGTTTTTTCCGGTTTCTGAGATGAAAAAGTAAGCTATTAGTAATAAAGCATCGCGTTGAAAACAAGTTACAGAGATACCTTCCATGTTATCCTGAATTGCCCAGATTTCATCCGCAAGGTTACCGGGGCCATTCCATTCTAAACATTCTTTTCTGGTTTTCAAGTGAATTCGACCGGCATATTTGCCAGATCTAAAATCATAAACAGTCAACAAAGGCCTCAAACGAGATTTCTGGTTCTTCTTATTTCTGCTAGTAATCTCATAGTATATTGTGTAATTCAGCCTGAATGCAGCTCGGCCTACAACAGTCCTGTAATGATTCTGTAATCCGGCATTTTTGAAAAATGTTACATTGTATCCCAGTCGACAATTTCCATTGTATACATCGATAAAATACGAAGCTTGCGTCACCCACGGCAGGTTCATTAAATTGGATATTAATATCAGAGGTTGTGTTGGGTGGCGCCTTATCGCAGATTGATTTTCTATGGGTGGTATGAATGGTAACTTCTTGTGGATGTGGTATTCTCCTAATATTCTCTGATATTGTTTAAAGCCTCACAGTATTGAATTTTACCGTGGTATTTTCAAAGTGTTAGGAGACTGCAGGTAGGGGTCTCATGGCCTCGTGAAGGTCCCCAAATGCTTGCATGATACGTACTTCAAAGAATCAATGCTTAGTTTTCAGCACGGCATCGAAAAAAACAGCAGGCAGGGCTCTAATGTAGCCTGGCCACATAGAGCATAGTACACTTTACACTACACTAACGTCGGAGGACGTAAGCACTTTTTGAATTCAACACAGTGCGGCTTTAACCAGACATCGTCTCAGCGATTTTATTTGTCTTAAGGCGGTGACAGACCAGCGCGAAAGCGGCGCGTTCCGTAAGCGACGCGTTTGCTGCTCTCGATCACTTTCTATGCATCTCCTACGTGACAGACTACAGCGTGCGCGAAGCGAGGCTACGCGTTGTTCCCGACTCGATCAACTGGCCGAGCGATTTTTACGCAGTGCACAATCGTTCCGCTGACCTTATATGGAAACCAATACAAAACGGAGGCTTTGAATTTGAATGCAGATGCGTGATTTCTTATAATACGCGCGCGCGCGCGATGAACGCACTAGTCTGTCACAGTCCCGCGTTTTTGGCTGCTTCGCTACGCGCGCGGACGCACGCGCTAGTCTGTCACCGCCTTTAGAAATAATCACACAGGTCATGCGAACATTTTATGAGCGTAAAACCATATCGTAGCTGTATAGCTGGTGACAGACTGGCGCGTACGCAGCGCATCCTGCAGGCGTTCCACCAATCAGATTCTTCAGTAGGTGTTTCGGTCTGTGTTACCGCCTCCTTGATTGGTTGAACGCTTCCCGACGCGTTGCTTACGCGCCAGTCTGTCACCGCCTTAAGGCGGGGGGCTACCTATAGCTGAGCTCATTCCCTAGTGGCAATCCACGGAACTGGCCTTTGTGCGACCAGTCATTCACATTCAGATTAAATCCGATCACCCTGGTATACTGTTTTCGAAAACCAATCTTCAGTGTACGTGCCGACCCTAAATCTTTTGTGTCCACTGCGGGTATTGTTCAGCTCTGTCACTGGTGCTTTGGTCACAAGTGGCCGAACAGAGTTTACTCAAAGGGCGGGAATAATGCAAATCTACATAACAAAGAAGTAACTTGCCAGCGGTATGGAAATTTTCAAATTTCCCAAACAAGTTTTCTCTTTTTTGGACACATATATTTGAAAAATTTCTTTTGGATGTTATTGCCATATGTGCATTCTAGGGCAACACGATCGCCTTTTTTGGATAGTTGGTCGGGAATATGAAATATTTCAAAAACTGTAAATCGAGCCTTTTTTGGCATTAAATAGTTTATACTAATTAAATGGAAAGTACTTTCGTAAAAAACGGATCGTTAGGCCCTGCAGGCATCAGGCCTGTATGTTACAGACTATGTGGGAAACTGATGTGTCGCATCCCTAGTCTGCAAAATTGTTTGCGAACTCAAATTTTGACAACTTGTTATAACTTAATTAACTTCATCGTAATTGGTCAAAATGAACAATTCTTTCACAGAACGGGAGCAGAAAGGTTGTAGCTAAAACATTTTGTTGACATCAATTCGTTACTTTTTGTCATGAATATGTTAGGACGCTTGTTTTCAAAGAGCGTCAATAAAGTCGGCATAGGTAGCCCCCCGCCTTAAGGGCATTGCTTTGTCAAGAGTGACATACTGCAACGTTGATCATTTTGACCATTGTACCAGCCGATTGGCACTGGTATCGGACCCTATCACTGGTGAAACACTAGTTACAGTACAGGGCACAATATGACATACCTGAATTCGCCTACCCTGCGCGAACCATTCGCGTAGCGCACGCGCTACCAAATCTTCACGCTGCGCGCAAGTTTCGCGAAGGTACGCGCAGGGTGCGCGTGGCCTACGCGCTACCAAATCTTCACACTGCGCGCAGCATAGGCGTATGAGCCTACGAGCAGGGTGCGCGTGCCCTACGCGCCCATGTTTTCTCCTGTACATCGACGGCGCGTCAATGATGTCCACGTGGGTTTTGTAAACATTTCAAGTCAAACTCAGGTTTCCAAAGCGAGTTGTTCCCATTTAAAACCACGGATTTATGGCCTAGGCCTAGACCTACATCTACATGCACACGGGTATAGAACGAGCTAGGCCTAGGCCCATAGGCCCCTATGCCTAAAGTCTAAAGCCTGCAGGCCTAGCCTAGGCACCAAGGGTCGTATTCATAAAGCGGTTCTATCATTAGAACCATCTTAGGCTGGTTCCAAGTGTACTTCACCACTACACTTGGAACCGGCCTAAGACTGTTTTAGCGAAGAACCGCTTTATGAATACGACCCTAGGGGTCGTATTCATAAAGCGGTTCTATCTTTAGAACCGTCTTAGGCCGGTTCCAAGTATAGTGGTTGACAATACTTGGAACCGACCTAAGACGGTTCTAATGATAGAACCGCTTTATGAATACGACCCCTAGTGCCTACTCCACGGGCATTAGGCCTAGGCCTACAGGAGGATAATCCATAGGTCTAGACCTGCATGTAGGCCTAATCGTATTTTGCGAAAGCTACTGACACTGACACTGTACATCTTGGTAGAATGTGAGGAAGCACATCGGACACCTGCTGCTTAAGTCATTCAGTGCACGTGGCAATGACAATTAAAACTAGCAACACATGCAGAATACACTGACAACGAAGTACCCACCACTTTCTGATACATCCGGGCTCCTTGATATTCAAATACCTCCTCTTTCTCCATACAAGTCCCTTTCTTTTTATTCAACTGACAAACAAACACTGTGTCATCACGAAAATAGTTAATTGTTGAACAGTCCTCGCGCAGACACCTGGCGGCACATATCAGGGACGAACGTATTCCCTCGTGCACGGAATCTGGTTTTAGAATACTCCAACCGAATACAACTTTTTTGAAGTACTCTGCAACGATTCTGCCTCGGATATTTGAAAACAGCATTTCTGCAGTTCTCCTACTTCAGTCCTTACCCTTTACTTGGAGAAAAATCAAACGCTAAACGGAAAATATTTATCTGCACGTTTCCTGTACAGCGCAAACCCCTCACGAATTACGTGCCGTGAGCAGAGGTCTGCTGTTGTAGAAACGGGGCTGTAGGGCTTGAACTGTTCACGAAGTGACGTTAGTAACTTAGTTTCGCACCTGATTGGTGCCAATCAAGCATGAATTGGTCCGCTAGGCATTGAATTGGACAGTACTGACACCTATTGGTCAACAGACTGGCAGCTCCTATACTGCAGAGTGTTAGGCCTCGTTCACACAGGCACGCGTAGGGCGTATAGCGCATAGCGTAACGTGTGTATAGCGTAAAAATACTTCTAGCTTGAGTCAATAAGCTGTTCACACGACTGGCGTCAAGGGACGTATGCGTTT